>CAUYLG010026174.1:0-43258 GCA_963573385.1 Cacajao melanocephalus | reverse complement strand
TGGGCAGTAGAACAAGAATCCTGTTCTCTCTCCCTCTTTTTCTTCCTCTTTCTTTCTCTCATACATTCTTTTTCTTTCTTTCTTTCACTCTCACTTTCTTTCCTCTCTTTTTCTTTCTTTCAAAAAAAAAAAAAACAATATCTAACATGTCATATAGTTCAAAATTTGATATACGTTTCTCATACAAAAGACTAATAACCCAGCAATACCCCAAAATGTCTAACGATATACCAAAATTCGTAGGCATACATATGAAAAGTTTCTCTCAAGTCTCAAAGATTTGTTTTGTCATTATTAAATACAGTAAAATTGCTAATTTTTGTGACTTTGTATAATGCTTTCTCTTGGAAGAAAACGAAAGTATTTTATAACAAATACAGCAGTTTAGAGGGATGACTACAGTCCATTACTTTAACGGACATCTAAGAGAATGAAAATGTAACTCAGTTATAATTAATAAGCAGTTGTACTGCCTACATAAGTCAGCTTTAGCCAGTAAGTAAAGAAACAGAAAAATGAGGGAAATGAGATACAAAATCAGAGGATTAATCAGAGTTACAAGTCATTTGGATAACATAATGCTACAGACAGGAAGTGAAAATATACAGCAAATCAGACACAGTAACATTGAGAGGCTTCAGAGCACAGGATCAGAATGAAGCCTCAAGTCATTTCTGAGGTGAGGAACCTGGTTCCGCTACTTACTACCTATGTGACCTACACTGCATTGTTTATGATGACTATTTTCCACTGTACTATGACCTTAACTGGCAAGGATATTTAAGAGATTAAAATAATTAAGTTGGCGTGATTAAGAACTAATTGGAGATATCCATTTCTCATGCCTTTATATCGTAAAAATAAACAAATAATGAACCAAGAGAAAATGTTCTGCCTTTTTTGTGGTGACTAATTCAAAGTGAGTCTATGGGATGTTTTCACTGGTGTCTGCTCTCTGTTTAAATTGTGGTCTGATTCTCAGCATTTAAAGATACAAGCAACAGAATTACAACAGCCTTGATAATCAGGCTCTGGCCTCTGGCTCTGAAATGAAACCTTAAACCAGAAGGCAGGCAATGTGTAAAGGCACCAGGTCAAATAAAATAAAGATTCAAAATAGTTATGAATTTCTGACAATAACACCTTTGAAAAAGCAGCAGCATTTTCATCATTTTCTAAGTTTTGAAATATGATAAACAATTTTTCCAGGAAATAAAATTGCCAAATAATGGGAAGGGAGACAGACGTATTTAGAGTTTCACGTTTAGCAAAAGAACACAAAATCCTTTTATGTTCACAGAAGATATCACAAAATATATTCTCAAAAGTCAAAAGTGGCTGAGAAAGAAATATCTCATATCTACCTCCTTCCGTTTCCACAGGATTTTTGTTTCCTGTGATAGAAGATGGATTCATAGATTCCTGGATTCACCAACTCGGCAAGGTTGTGAGTGTCCTCTCCATCAGTGGCTTTGACAGCAGCACACCTACATTTATAATTTACCTCTTGAATCCCTGTTCAAATACACTGACAGCACAGTAAAGACCTTAATTTATTAGCATGATATTTTGCCTCACCTCTTTTCATACTGGTTAATTATGCATCTGCATTTTGTAAAGTGTTTCCAGAAATATCTGGTAAATATCACCATTACTCCCAGCCTGCTGCAACCCTACAAATAAGATTTCCTACATATGAGAATAATAACTGCTCAACACCTTCAGAGGAGGCTTGTAGAAAAATGCCTATGATAGCAGCACGGGGGCAGTGGTGGTACAAATGTGCCTATTAGGAAGATGCCTTCTGATGCTTGCAGGAAAGAAAGCCCATACTAATTGGCAGGATAGGGTGGCTCAAGCCTGTAATTCCAGTACTTTGGGAGGCCAAGGAGGGTGGATTGCTTCAGCCCAGGAGTTCCAGACCAGCCTGGGCAACACAGCAAAACCCCGTCTCTATAAAAAATACAAAAATTAGCTGGGCATGTTGGCACATGTCTGTAGTCCCAGCTACTTGGGAGACTAAAATGGGAGGCTCTCTCGAGCTTGGGGAGGTCAAAGCTGCAGTGAGCCATGATCACGCCACCGCACTCCAGCTTGGGTGACAGAGTGAGACCCTGTCTACAAAAAAAAAATAAAAGTTCCTATTACTTTACTATGGCTTAATTTTTTGATTTATGGATACCAAAATACAATAAACACTGCCTTATCCATTCATGTTCTTGTATTTATATTGTTAATTATGATAACTCCCTTAAGGTCTCACATTATAAAAGAGTTCAAAATGCTTCTATTTTTATTTACGTGCATCCAAAATGTACATTTATTGCACACTATGGATGATATTTATAACACACTTTCTATGTGCCTAACATTCTCTAACACCAGGGAGACAGCATTAAACAAAGCTGTGATGGTTAATATTGAGTGTCAACTTGACTGAAGGAAGCAAAGTATTGTTCCTGGGTGTGTCTGTGAGGATGTTACCGAAGGAGATTAACATTTGAGTCAGCGGACTGGGAGAGGCAGTCCCACCCTCAATCTGGGTGGACACCATCCAATCAGCTGCCAGTGCAGCTAGAATAAAAGCAGGCAGAAAACCATGGGAGGACTAGACTGGCTGAATCTTCTGACCTCCATCTCTCTCCTGTTCTGGATGCTTCCTGCCCCTGAACATCAAACTCTTCAGCTTTTGGACTCTTGGACTTACACCAGAACCACTCTTGGACCCTTGGATTTTCCAGGGGCTCTTGGGCCTTCAACCACAGACTGAGGGCTGAACTGTGGGCTTCCCTACTTTTGAGGTTTTGGGACTCAGACTGGCTTCCTGGCTCCTCAGCTTGCAGACGGCCTGTCGTGGGACTTTACCTTGTGATCGTGTGAGCCAATACTCCTTAATAAGCTTCCTTCATGTATTCATCTATCCTATTAGTTCTATACCTTTAGAGAACCCTGATTAATACAAAAGCAAACTCCATGCCCTTATGAAACATTCTAATCTAGGGGTAGACAGACAATTTATAAATAAATGTTTAAGATATATGTGAAGTGGTAACATATGTGTTATGACTTAGAAATAACACATATGTTACCATCTATCTACACATATAATAGAAAGCAGGGTAAAGTGGAGGAAAGCAGAGTATGTTGGGGTAGATGTTATTTCACTCAACATGGTCAGGGAGGCCCCTCGGATACCGTGACATTTGAGCAGAGCTGAAAGAAATAAGGAAGTGTGTAGTAGGCAAGGAAACAGCACACGCAAAGGCCTCCTGAGGTGGAGTTCCTGGGGATGGGGCTAAGGGTGGGTGGGGAGAGTAGCAGGAGATGAAATCACGAGACAATGCAGAGAGGGAAAGGACAGATCATTGCTGTCTGATTAAATCTGATTAAAAGCCATGGTCTTGTTTTGTTTTGTTTCCTGTGTGAGGGTTTTGAGCTGTGGGGAGACATGATCTGCTTGAGGACCACGCCGGCCGCTATGCTGAGTCTAGACTGCAGGGGCGCAGTTGAAAGCATTAAGATTACTTAAGAGACGACTGTAATCATCCAGAAGGAAAGGGCCTCGTGGTCTGGATCAGGCTGATGCTGGTAGGATGGTTAGACACAGGGATGGATTCTAAACGCACTTTTAATTTGTTTTGTGTTGGAAGTTGTTATAAGTTCGATCATTCCAAAAACATTTCTTGAGTGACTACTCTATGCCAGGCACCATTCTAAGCGTTTGGGATAAATCCATAAACAAAATAAACAGAAAATCCCTACCCTCATGGAGCTTGCCTTCTAGCAGATGAGACATTAGGCAATAAATATAGTAACAAGGCTAAGGGAATTGGGAGTACTTGAACCAAGGTGAAGGCTGGTGATTGAGATTATGAATAAGATTGTCAGGAAGGTCTCCTTGAAATGTACTTGATGTCTGCAGCTAAAGTAAAAAATCTATAAACTGGCAAGCATAAGCTCTTTTAGAGATGGTGGTTGAGTTTCAATCAAATTTTAAATACCCTCCATGTCTTGCATATTAAAAGAGGTCAAGACACCGTTTTAAACAATGATATACATTTTTAAGACACACAGTAAGACAAACCAGCATAGGAATACAGTACATCTATACTTCCAATATATTTTAAAGAAATGTGGAATAATTTAGTCCATTTACAGAATTTGCTGAGTTGGATGGAATATTACTGTTAGGTAGGAATCAGATTACAGATAATAGCTAAATATAAGAAAAAGCTCATTTGGTGGTCACAGGGAAAGGACACTCAGCAATAAAATTCCATAGAAGGGCCTCAGAAACAGAAGTGAAATGCATCTCTGCAGATGTATTAACATATGTTAACAGCTTTAAACTTGTAGTTATTTTTAGAATTAAATTGGAATAAAAACTAGGATCATATGTTATAATTTATAAGTCCAAAAATTCTTTTTTTTTTCTTTTTGAGACAGAGTCTCACTCTGTCACCAGGCTGGACTGCAGTGGTGTAATCTCAGCTCACTGCAACCTCCACCTCCTGCGTTCAAGTGATTCTCCTGCCTCAGCCTCCTGAGTATCTGGCACCACAGGCATGTGCCACCATGTCCAGCTAATTTTTATATTTTTAGTAAAGAAGGGGTTTCACCATGTTGGCCAGGATAAGTCTTGATCTCTTGACATCGTGATCCACCTGCCTCTGCCTCCCAAAGTGCTGAGATTACAGGTGTGAGCCACCGCACCCAGCCAAGTCCAAAAATTAGAAGAAAACTTTGCAGATGGAAATAATGGTTCACAATTGAAATAGTCATCATTTTCTTTGACATCAATCTTTTCTTAAGACAAAAACTATCCCTCTCCATTAGTGAAAAGTGCCATGTCAAATTATTCAAGTTTTCTTGAAAGCTTTCATTTCTTGTTGGCTACATTTGACCCATTGCTTAAGCTAAAACGCAAACATTCAACTAGCACAGTATACATAGCATACAGAGAAATCTACTCAGCACTTGAAAACTGTACCATAAATACTTTTGTTCCAGTTTAAGCAGCAAACATTGAACCATGTGACAAATATTTGCTCTCACAAAAAAAAAGGTCATAATTATAATCAGCAATGCTATAGCTGTATCACAGGATATGTCACAGGATGACACCCACCTCTAATCTTGACATGTATCCTAGTGTTTGTCACATGCCTAGACTTTTCAACCATGAAGTTATACTGTACTCATAATCTTAGCCTCAAGGAAAGAATAAAATAAAATAACTGGCAAAAGGCTAATTTCTATCATGATATATCTCAGAGCCATGAGAAGATCAACCATTAAAACAACCAAAATTTCATGGTGCCAGATTTATCAAAGTAGCTCCCCCTTCCTGCCTCATTAAACCTCATAAAAGGTTTTATGAAAACTTGCTAAATTATTAGATATTAATAGTATAATGAGCTGTTGCTGACTTTGCAGATTGAGAGGTCATAAAGTCGAGAACGTGGGCAGCCTCTAGAAACTGAGAAACCAGCAAAGAAACACAGACTTCAGCCTTACAACTGCATGGAACTGAATTCTGCCAACAATCTGAATGAGTCTGACAGTAGATTCTCCCCCAGAACAGTCATACAGGAGCCTAAACTGTCACCTTGAATTTGGCCTTGTGAGACTTGGAGTAAACAGTTGAGCCCACACGCTTCTCACCCACAGTATGGTGAGATAATAAATTTGCATTGTATTAAGCCACTAAGTTTGTGGTGATGTGTTATGGTAGCAATATGAATCTAGTAGTTCCACATTTGGAGATGACTAGACTGAAATAGATTGATTCGCCTGTCCACATTCACCCAGGTAACAAATAGCTGAGCTACAAATTAAATCCAAGCGGTTGGGATCTCATAACACACAGTTTGATCAGCCTACTTTTACAAAGTTAGCTATGAGTGTTACCATTATTACAGAGTAGCTAACACCATGTCTCATGTATGTAAATATTTAAGAAATGTTTCCTGAATCAACCAATCAATAAGCAAATCTGTTGTGCAGTGGAGAGGTGGGAATCTTAATTAATCTGTGAGAAACTATAGCTTTGTAGGTTCTCGGGGCTTGTGGAGAAACAAAATTTTAATAGAAGGCTATAAGGCTGTATGGGCATAAAATATAAACTACATAAAAATAAATAAAACATGAATTATATTTCTTTCCATAAAACATGAATTATATTTCTTTCCAAATATGTATTTACAGAAGAATGAGAAAAGTAATCATGAAATGCCAGCTGTACAAAATCAGACTGGGTTTTACCTCTGCATTTCATTCCCCAAGACTGAAATCACTTCTTTAGAGTGATGAGAAGCTTATGTAGGCAACAGAATTTCATTTTCCTGTGCAAAAGGAGGGATTATGTTTCTTACAAATCTCTCACAACCTCGTGACCATGATATGGCTCTCAAAGGCCAAGCTGATAAAGTGACTAATAAAAATTAAAGTGACTAATAAAAATTAATAAATTACCATCTATTCTTGGAAGTTATTAATGAATCTACAAATCTTATCACTCTGATTAGATTCTGCAAAATGCAGAGGTATATTTATTACCAAATTAGTCAATATGTATACTGATCCTCCTGTTCCCAGAAAGAACATGAATGTTCAAGTAAGAGCAAAGGCCTGCAGGAAGAACAAAGAATTAGGTAATATTTTACACTTTAGTCGTGTAACCAAAACAAACTCCTTATAATGCCTAAATAGTATCTCAGCATATTCATTTTGTGGAGTATTTATTGGGTGCTGAATGCTTGTCAGTGGGGACAGGTGGTATACATAAAAATGTTAAACAGTCTAACTAAATTATAAAGCTGGAGCCTCATATCTACACTAAATGTTCGACACAAGCATTTAGCAGCTGAAGAACTTATTTTATCAGAAACACAGCACATAGGACAGAGAGCCTCCAACAACGTAAAATGCTAATCTGAAACAATATCGGCAGCATCTCAGCTAATCAAACTTGGCTTTCTCCATAAATCTAGAACTATATTAAACGGGCCAAGTACAGGAACTACATCATTTCAGTTGAAATCATATTACTACCAGTCGGTTTTTTTCTAGGTACTCCTTGTTAAATGCTCAGCTATAAGTGGCCTGTAAGTGGATTTGGTGTCATATGAGTTAAATCAAGCCCAGAGTTACTGAAGCCTATTTGTATGTCCTCTTACCCTTCCTTTCTCCCTTAAGGGCCTCAAATTGTTTATGGACTCATTGTAAAAGGTTGATTATTTCCATGGGTTCAGTAAAGCAGGTGTTCAAAACAGCTCCACAGAATTAGGGCAGAGCATAGGTGGCTAGTAAGCTAATCATCTGGCATCTCTTCAACTGATACTCTTTAACCAAATTTTTAATAATTTTTATGTAGATTGATTTTCTATTAATACAAGTTGTATACTTTTTAAATAACTCACTTGTTGACTATGTCTTCTCTTCTTCCAACAAAAAGACTCACTAAAAAAAAACAAAGAATTTACTGAGGACTTCACCCAGTTTACAGTTAATTCCATAATATCCCCAGTAGGCCTCTTCCTGGCCTTGGAGGTGCTGGGTCTCCCGTTTTTCCTCTTCAAGCCCATAATCTTTCTAAAAACTATGTTAGTTAGAAAATAATTACTCAAAGTTACAATATAACATAACAATTATAGGTAGATAAGAAAAATAAAAAACATATCCACACAAAAACTTGTACATAAATGTTCATAACGGCAAAAAAATTAACCCAAATTTCCATCAACATATGAATGGATAACTAAAATGTGGTATTTTCATACAATAGAATATTAACCAGCCATAGAAATAAAGTATTGATATATGTGATACCACAGATGAAGCTTAAAACGTTATGCTAGATCACAGAAGCCGGTCATGAAGGACCACATATTGTGTGATTCCATTTATGAAATGTCCATGAGAAGCAAATGTTTATAGAGAGACAGCAGACTGGTCTTTGCCTAAGGATGCGGGTGTCTGGAGGAGGGAGGAATGGGGAGTGACTGCTAATGGGCATGGGGTTTCTTTCTGGGGTCATAAAAATGTTCGAAAGTTAGATAATGGTGTTGGTTGCACTTTGGGAATACATTGACAACCACTGAATTGTACACTTTAAGAAGGTCAATTTATGGTGCTTAATTTATATACAAATAAAACTGTTACAAAGAAATTCTGTTGACTTCAAAATCAAGTGTGGGAAAAAAATCAAGCATGGGAAAATAAGTTCAGAGGAGACCTTTCAGATAAAGATGACAGAATATTTCAGTTAAAGATGAGTGTACCTACTTTTCCTCCTAATATCCCACTAAAATAACAATTTTTATTTTTTTTGAGACGAGGAGTTTTGCTCTTTCGCCAGGCTGGAGTGCAGTGGCACGATCTCGGCTCACTGCAACCTCTGTCTCCCAGATTCAAACGATTCCCTGCCTCAGCTTCCTGAGTATCCGGGACTACAGGCACACACCACCACATCCCGCTAGTTTTTAGTATTTTAGTAGAGATCGGGTTTCACCACGGCCAGGATGGTCTCCATCTCCTGACCTCATGATCCACCCACCTTGGCCTCCCAAAGTGCTGGGATTACAGATATGAACCACTGTGGCCAGCCTAAAATGACAATATTTTTTTAAAAAGAATAAGCCCTTAAGGATAAAGAGAATAGCCTGAAACATGACAGCAGATGAAAGATTTTAACAAATTTACATATGGATGCACACACTCACGTTTCAAGATGAGTTGTTCTTACATGGAATAATTTGCTCAGTCATGGTTTCCCTTTCCAAGCTTGCATAACATCACCCACTAGTTAATACTATCTCATAGAGTCAAAGGCCATATAAGGAAAATAAAGATGCATACGTGTACCCAGCAAAGAAAAGATCATCTGGTTATCAGGACCTACAATCTTGGAGGTCATGGGTGGTTATAGACACAAATAAGGTTTTTCCTGTCACATGGATCTGGATGAGAGCAGTCCAATTGGAATATTGCCAAAATGTATGAAGTCATATGTGGAAACCTGGGTTTCCTGCCACGACATTTCCTATTTATTACAGTGGAGACTGCACTGCTGATTGAGTGGTACCTTGGGCAAATAAGTAGACGTCAACCCTTTAATTTTCCTCTGGGTTTAAGTCTTTACCTAGAAAAAAACAATAGTTTATACGTGTGTCATTGCTTACAGAAAACTTAAAAGATACACACTGAAAATGGGAAGGGTTAAATTCTGCAGTTTAATATAATTATTTTGTTTCTCACAGAAAGAGGTATTTGTGCAAGTTGAGGAATTTCAAAAGAAAAGCAGCTTCTCAGTAAGAAGAAATTAACCTAGGGAAGGAAATATGTCATATGCTTGTTATGGAGCTCATACTATGAAAGAAATGACACTTCATAACTGGTATTTGGCCAACATTTATTCACATGCTACTTTAAAATTTGCAAGTCAAAACCACTCAGCTAATCTCAAAACAATACAGATGGCATGATAGTGTAGATAAAAGACAGGCTTGATTCCAAGATATCTACTGAGTTTCTCATACAGTGAAGAAAGAGAAAGCCCGTAAGGCTTAGCTACAAATTAGTTTATTAAATTAGCTTTATTTATAATTAGCCAATGTACTGATTAAAATGGCCCTATATTAGAGAAAGAAAAACAGTTACTGTCTAAATTAACAAATGCTCATAAGCATTTGATAAAATTCACAGGCACTTAACTCTCACATGTTTGCACAGCTGCTATTATAAAATTCTGTCTCATTTAAAATCAAGTATGAGCTGGGGGGTTAAAAAAAAAAAAGAGAGAATTTCCATTTAAAGAGACAGATTGATTATATGTGTTTATCTAGTCTTCTTCCCAGGACTCCACTTAAATGACAGTAAAATAATGCTTACAAAAATGTAAGCACCTAATGGAAAAAAAGAACAGCAGAGAAGGCAGAAGAGTATGAGATGTTAAAGACCTTTGGAAGTGGATGCAAGCGAATGGAAACAGACTGTTTACAAGCCTGCCAGGCTCAGGGGCTCCTCCACCACTGCCTGGATCCAGGCAGACACGCGCTCAGGAAGGAGTGCTGAGGCTTAGTCTCCGGGAAATATCAGAGGATTCTGGGAAACCTAAGATAGTTAAGGACTAGCATGAGAAACACATTTGAAAATGTGAGATTAGTGAAAAGTCTGCTAAGAAATAAGGTGCCATTATTTCCTTACTGATGGGAAGCAAGCACACTACTTCCCACCTCCCACAAGCCCTGCTCTTGAAGAACTCAGTTGCTGATGAGGAAAAAGATGTTTACATACTGACATCTGAGCCTCCCCAAATGACACAGCTACATTTCTCATTTTTCTATCTAATCCCTCCAAAGTGAAGTATGCCAAGAGACAAGCCCCTGATCCCATCTATGAAATGTTATCCTCAAATTAAACAGCTAGGAATCACTTTATGTTTGAGTAAAGACAAAAAGAAAACCCACAAACAGATAATAGAGAGAAAAGAAGAAAATTTAAACAACTACAACAGTAACAACAAATCATTGTTAGCATCCTCAGAAAAATAAGACAAGAATGCTCTAAAGCAAGAGTATGGTGTTTTGCAAAAGGAATCAAAAGCAAGAATATTTTGGATATTAAAAATAGAAAAGCTAAAATTTAAACAAAATAGGTTTGGCTGGAAGATAAACAAGGAAATTTCACAGAAAACAGAATGAAAAGACAGTGATAAGACATTTAAAGAAACTAATATAGGAAAGCTAATACAAGAAAATTTTCAAGACCAAAAGAAAATACTTTCCAATTTGAAGGAACCCATGGATTGTTTAACACAAGCCTCCAGGAAATAGTAGGTCCAGGAAAAAACACTGGTGAAGGAAAACTCAAGATGACATCTACAACCAATCCAAGAGGGAACAGAAAATAAAAAGGGCCCCAAAGAGGAACCTCCACAGAAATAAAGAATGGATAAATTATTTAATTTTTTTAAGTTAACAGTGGAGCTATTGGAGCAGTTTGGAAAAAAAAAAAAAAAACTACATCAAGTTTACAGAAAATTATGTAAGGGGGCTGGGCATCGTAGCTCATGCCTATAATCCCAGCATTTCCGGAGGCTGAGATGGGCAGATCATTTGAGGTCAGGAGTTCAAGACCAGCCATGGTGAAACCCTGTCTCTACTAAAAATACAAAAATTAGCTGGGCACATTGGTGTATGCCTGTAATCCCAGATACTTGGGAAGCTGAGGCAGCAGAGTCACTTGAACACAGGAGGTGGAGGTTGCAGTGAGCTGAGATCCCACACCCCTGCACTCCAGCCTGGGTGACAGAGTGAAGAATAAAAAAAAAGAAAAAAATTATGTAAGTGAAAAAATAGACAAATATGAACATCAGAAAATATCTCACACACATATATACTCTTACATAATTATTAGTCACATATTAATTATGAATTCAACTAAATTTGTCATATATCAATATTTGAAGAAATTGGAGTAAGTGGTGAAGCAACAGAGTGAATTCCATCTGTTTTATAAGCAGAAGTGATGAGATAATATCTGAAAGTGAGCAATCAAGATTTAAAACTATGTTATTAAATAGAAGCAAATACCAAAGCAATACCTAAACCAATTAAAACTTATTACTTCCGAGAAGGAACTGAGGGCTGCCAAAGGGCATGGTAGGGATTTCCTGTTTTGTTTTGTTTTGTTTTTGTAGAGACAGGCTGGTCTCAAACTACTGGCCTCAAGTAATCCTCCTACCTCGACTTCCCAAAGTGCTGGAATTACAGACATAAACTACCACACCTGGCCAGGGTCTGCTTGTTTCCTTTTCTTTTCTGTTTTGTGAAATGGAGTCTCACTTTGTTGCCCAGGCTGGAGTGCAGTGGCACGATCTCAGCTCACTGCAATCTCCACCTCCTGGATTCAAACAACTCTAGTGCCTCAGCCTTCCGAGTAGCTGGATTACAGGCACGCACCAGCAGACCTGGTAATTTTTGTATTTTTAGTAGAGATGGGGTTTTGGCATGTTGGCCAGGCTGGTCTCAAACTCCTGGCATCAAGTGATCCACCCACCTTGGCCTTCCAGAGTGCTGGGATTACAGGCGTGAGCCACCGCATCCAGCCCATGTTGTATTATTTATCAACTTAGCCAACAATCAGAAAGTTCAAGCACAGTTTCCATTAATTTGGGCACGGATTTTGAAATCTTCCTCTTAACTCCAAGTTGAATTCATTTCTTTTTTCCCTTTTCCTTCTTTCTAATCATTAGGCAGGTAAGTACACTTATTCTTCTGTAACTTTTGTAATATTCGAAGACAAAGGAAAGTTAGAATAGAGAAAGGGTAAAGAGACCAATTTTAAGCTTAAAAACAGAAAAAAGTGAAGAGAATCACACTAAAATGACTTGTCTTTTTATGACCAAGAAAGCAAGGGGCAGGAGTGAAATCTGAGGATGAGTTGGCAGATGACATTAAAAATATGGATGCCCAAGTTCCATCTCTAAAGATAATGACTTGACTAGCCTTCAATGTGACTTGATCTCTGGAAGTTTTCTAAGCTTTCTAGAAAATTCTTAACTTTTATTTTAGGTTTGAGGGTGCATGTGAAGATTTGTTACACAGGTAAACTCATGTCATTTTTTTTTGCACAGATTCTTTAATCACCCAGATGTTAAACCCAGTACCCAACAGTTATCTTTACTGTTCCCCTCCCTCCTTTCACCCTCCATCCTCAAGTAGACCCAGTGTCTGTTGTTTACTTCTTTGTGTTCATAAGTTTTCATCATTTAGCTCCCACTTATAAGTGAGAACATGCAGTATTTCGTTTTCTGTTTCTATGTTAGTTTGCTAAGGATAATAGCCTCTAGCTCCATTCATGTTCCCATGAAAGACATAATCTCATTCTTTTTTGTGGTTGTATAATATTCCATGGTATATATGTATCATATTTTCTTTATCCAATCTGTCACTGATGGCATTTAGGTTGATTCCATGTCTTTGCTGTTATGAATAGTGCTACAATGAAAATTCACATGCATGTTTCTTTATGGTAAAATGATTTCTATTCCTCTGAGTATATACCCAGTAATGGGATTTGCTGGGTTGAATGGTAGTTCTGTCTTCAGGTCTTTGAAGAATTGCCATCCTGCTTTCCACAATGGTTGAACAAATTTACACTCCCAACAACAGTGTATAAGGATTCCATTTTTTCCACAATCTCACCAGCATCTGTTAATTTTTGACTTTAGTAATAGTCATTCTGACTTGTGTGAGATGATATCTCATCGTAGTTCCGATTTGTATTTCTCTAATGATAGTGATGTTGAGCTTCTTTCACATGCTTGTATGCCTTCTTTTGAGAACTGTCTGTTCATGTCCTTTTGTTGTTTTTCTCTTGTAAATTTGTTTAGGTTCCTTATAGATGCTGAATATTAAACCTTTGTCAACTGCATAATTTGCAAATATTTTCTCCTATTCTGTAAGGTGTTTACTCTGTTGATAGTTTCTTTTGCTGTGCAAAAGCTCTCAAGTTTAATTAGATTCCACTTGTCCATTTCTGCTTTTGTTGTGATTGACTTTGGTATCTTCATCACGAAAACTTTGCCCTTTCTTACATCCAAATGGTATTGCCTAAGTTGTCTTCCAGGGTTTTTAGTTTTGGGTTTTACATTTAAGTCTGTAATCTACCTAAGTTGAATTTTGTATACAGTGTAAGGAAGGGGTCCAGCTTCAGTCTTCTGCATATGGCTAGCCAGTTATCCCAGCACCATTTATTGAATAGGAAGTCTTTTCCCCATTGCTTGTTTTTGTCAGCTTTGTTGAAGATCTTATAGTTGTAGATGTGTGAGCTTATCTTTGGGCTCTCTACTCTGTTCCACTCGTCTATGTGCCTTGCAAGGCAATTCTTACAGGTTGTCACAGTTGAGAAGCACTGGCTTAGCACTTATTAAATATTTAGTATGTAACTGGCATTATTCCAAGTTCTTTAGATGGATAAACTCTTTCAATATCCACAATAATCTCAGGAAGTAGACACTATTGCTATTGAGAAGGGAGACTTCCCTGGACCTCTTTGTGGTACTTGCAACAGGAGTGTGGCTCGCTTACTCAAATCCCTTGTGGGAGGAGGAACATGCATGCAAGCAGGTACTAGGGCCAGGACAAGCACTTTTGGCCTCTGTAGCGTCTATGAGTATGTTATAATTAATGCTCTTTTAACAGCTGCTGTCCATGGATGGCTAAGTGTTAACCAACTCAGTGGAGAGGCAAGGTGACAGCCTTTTATAGCCTGCCCTCTTGGTACCCGGGTCCTTGTCTGGCATCCAGGAATAGTCAGGTCACATGGATTTGAAGGATAGTGAGTGCGGACTTTTTATTAAGCAACGGAAGTGATCCTCAATGGAAGGACAGCTAGAAAGAAGATGGTGCGGGAAGAAGGTACTCTTTCCCCGAAGCCCTGCTGTCTCCAGCTGGGCTCCTCTCCTAAGTCGTGCTGTCTGAAGTTAAGCCGCATCTAACCATAGTCCAGACACTCAGTTGCTTCTTCTCTTCTCGACATTCAGCCACTTGTCCCTCTGCCAGCCGAGGTCTGGAGTTTATATGGGCACAGGATAGGTGGGTGGGGCCAACCAAAAAGCAATGTTCGGGCATGAAAATAGGAATGCCTATTCTCATTTAGGGCCATGGGTCCAGGGTTGAGGGTGGAGCACTCACCAGGGACCCCGCTCTCCTGCCTCCTGTCTGTATCATCATGTCTGTTTAACAGGGAAACTAAGTGAGGTGATTTTAAAATGCCCACAAAGTTTGACACATTTTCCTTAAAAAGATGGAGCCTAATTTCCATCCCCTTGAATACAGACCAGATTAATGACTTGCTCCTAACAAACAGGGCAGAGTGCTTCTACCTGACTTCTAGGGCTAAAAGGACAGCTTCCATCTCTCTTGAACTGCTCGCTCTGGGAGAAGCCAGCTACCATGTTAAGATCACATTCAAGCAGCTACCTGGAGAAGCCCACTGAGAAAGGACTTCCAAGACAGAAACAAATCAATGCCATAATAATAGTTTATGTCCCAAAGAAGATCTAATTAACATCCCACTGCAGGCATTTTTTACTATTTTTCACTCAAACATTTATCAAATTCAATAAATTTTAAAAAACAGTGTTATGAACTGAATTTTGTCCAAAATTTACAGATTGAAGCCCTAACCCCCAATGTGACCACAGTGGAAGACAGCACCTTTAAGGAGGTAATGAAGGTTAAATGAGGCCACAAGGGTTGGCTCCTAATCAAATAGGGCTGGTGTTCTTATGAGAAAGAGATATCAGGAGTGCTCCAGCACAGACAAAAGGCCATGTGAGGACACAGCAAGAAAGTGACCACATCTGCAGGGAAAGAAGAGCCCTCACCAGAAACTACTTCTGCCAGCACCTTGATCTTGGACTTCCAGCCACCAGAACTGTGAGAAAATAATTTCTGCTGTTTTAGCCACCCAGTCTGTATTATTCTATTATGGTGGCCCTAGCTGATTAATACATGCAGTATGAAATAAAAAGGCTGGGTTTTGGAGTCAGGCAGATCCTAACTCTGCACAATCTACTGCTTGCTCTTTGGCAAGTAACTTACCCTCACTGAGCTGAACTTCACTTTCTTTATCTATGAAATATTTGTAGGAATAGCTGTAACGTAGATAAAAAACACAAGTAAAGCACCTGGGCAAAATCTTGACCCAAAACAGGCACTTAAATTGTGATTAAAGAAATATAAAATTAGCTTATTGTTATCAACTTATATCTACAATACTGCCCAAACATAATTGACACTAAGAATTATATATATAAACACTGATGAGTCTACAAAGATGACTATGAAATGAACATCTTCAATTCTAATCCCTTTCATAAGCACTAACCTTCATTTTACTCATCCATTTAAAATGAACTTATCATCATGGCCCCCAAATAATCTTCCTTTGTTAACTTCCATTACATTTATTAAAGGATCAGTTGTCAAGATGTCACATCAGGATCTCTCCCCTTTCTTAAACAAACAAACAAACTAGATCTCCGAGACAGATATTTAATAAAGTCTCTACCGAGGAATCAGCAGATCCTACTATGAAATTAAATAATTCAAACTTAAAGCTGTTGGAACTTTAAATTACTTGAGCCTTAAGAAGAATGAGAATATGTGGCCTGAGTCACGTAGCATGCACTTGCAATTTCTGCTTCTCTGATTATAGATTAACTTCCCTCCATACTCCTGTATTGTAAATGATTAGGAAAGACCCAAAGGTACAACAGATAAGATTCCTCTCAACACCATTACCTCTCCTTACAGAATGTTAAAGCAGTCTTCCTTCGGCTGTAGCAAGCTATAATCAATCACGTTGCTATAATGTATGTGTTATGAGCAATGCAGGGTTAGAGATAACCAGGTCCACACGTGTCTGTGTCTTTACACAATGCCAGGCTTTTATTCATGCTATTCCAATCACAAAAGCCATGAGCTACATGCAATTCCCCAAGAAGGCAATTTTCCTTAGTACTTCCTGTTCACTCAATACTCAAGAGTTGTGGGGACACAGGCTCAAGGCATTCCACAACTCAGTCAATATTGCAAACAATACATAATAAACTTTAGCTATATATAAATAGTATATGTTAAACATTCCACAACAAAGTAACATTTAACATCAACAGGAATAACAGATAGAGAAAGGGTTGACAAACCAGTCCGCGGAGAGTAAAGAAGACCAAAGGAGTCCTAGTCTGGGTCAAGTGGTCTGTTGGTTTTGCAGGGAAGAGTCTTTGAGGTGGCAGAACCTTCGGCAACAGATGCCAAGCTCTTAATCACGAGTGACTACAAGATGATGTCAGTTAAGACGGCCATTTTGAGCTGCTGAAGACCTAATCTTTTACAGGCAGAGTCCTCTGGTGAGAACTGGTAGGAACTGCTGCTTCTTTGTGTCTATATCTGCTTGGACTCAATTTTTATTTTCAATTTGTTTATTAAGCAAAACATTGTATCCTTGTTGGCAATGTGTCCTGTGAAATATAAAATGGAGTCTTTTTCTAAGATGGCGATAGTTATGTCAGGGGTGCTCTATATAGTATACCTTAACCTTGTATGAAAAATTTTGTAACCCTGCTAAACTACTCTGTCTCTGTCTATATAAGCAAAACCTTAACTTCTCTACTTTGAAGCTCTGTCCCCATTCCTTTGGAGTCTGTGTTCCCTAGTGGCTATCCTCAAGCTTTGTACTGAATAAACTCTACACTTAATCATAATTTCTGAATCTCATCATTTAAGGCTGACATTACCAAGTGTAACAGACAGCAAAGCCTTTGGGCTAAGTCCCAAATTCACCTGGAGGTAAGAAAGGAGCATTAGGCAGCCACAGAAAGTTCCTAGAAAGTTAAAGACTGTCTCTTCCTTTCAGGACAAAAGATTAACTGTGAGGAGCTGAAGCATTTTAAAATGCAAAGGTGCTACACTGGGTACAGACAGAAAAGAAGACTTGAATAACTGAAGACAAAGGAATAACAGTTGCCTCTGGCCTTACCTAAGCACAAAATTTGCAGGGAGCTCTCCCTGGTGCTACTACAACCTCACCTTACAACTTTCTCCCTGATTATTAGTATGTATTCACAACCACCTGGTAAACTGGCCCTCTGCCATCATGTGGTTCTGTGGACCTCATCAAATGTATGAACACCAGGGTCAGGCCACCAGACTACCCCTTCCTAACACACTTTCTTGGGTCATCTCAACTGAAAAGCTCAAAATCTGACTCTCTTCTTACACTCATTTTTTTTTTTTTTTTTTTTTGAGATGGAGTCTCGCTCTGTTGCCCAGGCTGGAGTGCAGTGGTGTGATCTCGGCTCACTGCAACCTCTGCCTCCCGGGTTCAAGAGATTCTCCTGCCTCAACCTCCTGAGTAGCTGAGATTACAGACACCCACCCCCATGCCCAGCTAATTTTTATATTTTTAATAGAGACAGGATTTTCCCATGTTGGCCAGGCTGGCCTCAAACTCCTGACCTCAAGTGATCTGCCCATCTTGGCCTCCCAAAATAATGGGATTACAAGCGTGCGCCACCATGCCTGGCCATCTTCATTATCTTAATAATTACCAGCTACAATGTCCTGTTCATGTTTTCTGTCTCTGGCAACCTTTCTTTAAAATCTCAGGATGAGTTTCTGCTTGGAATGATGAGAAAGAAAATTTTGGCAATGAATAGTCGTAATGGTTGCACAACACTGAGAGTGTACTGGATGCCACTGACTTGTACTTGAAAATGGTTAAAATGGTAAATGTTATGTATATATTTACAACAATTTAAAAAATTTCCATTGCCAACTATTTATCTGATACAGATGGCTATAGAACCATGACCTAGATTCCTGTTAGTCTTTTAGATGTTCTCCCCGCATGCACATCTTCCCATCTAACCATCTTACATAGCACTGCCTAACATACTGCTTCTATTATGTGAGATCTTTCTTAAACATTATTTACAGATAAACATTAATTTCTTAACACTACTATTCAAGACCCTATACCACCTAACCTCAACTTACTTTTTCAATCATATCTTTTGCTAATCTCTTCTAGCTACAGATAGCTCTGTCAGATAATTCTGTCTTATATTGTTTTTGCTCACTTAAAAGAGTTTCTTCTCCATCCAATTACTCTTACATCTCCAATCTTATTTTTCCCACAAAATGTTTTCTGACCACCATAATCCAGGCTGGTTTTCTTCTCTCCTTGTTCGTTACCACTGACTAGATGTTTTTGGTTGTTCATTTAAAGCACTACTGTAGAATATATACCACATATCTTCTACTTCCTCAATTAAATCACACACTCCTTGAAATTAAGATGTTTAATTTTTTATTTCTTTGTATTATCCAGTATCTATTTAGAAGTTACTAAAAAATACTGATGGACTGATCTAATTCCAAGTCATCAAATAACAATAAAAATACTCAGTTATGATCTAGAGCTATTCACATTTATATTAGAGAAGAATTTTCCATAGAAAACACTCAATTAAAAATATTTCTAGTTAAATTACATGCATCCTATTCTGCAATCCTTTTATGGCTTACAATTCACACCTATTACCAAAACACACATGAGATTACAAAAATAAAAAGTACATATACTATACTGCCCTACCAATATGAGGATAAAAGATCCAAAGGCACAGAATATGGCAAGCTGAGATAATCACAGTAGAAACCTCAATTAAGGAAGATGAATTGCTGCAGTCAGAGAGAAGCCTAACATGGCAATCAGAAAGGATGATCCCTGAAGGCCCCTTAGAGTGTGTCTCTTAAATATGAGTCATCAAACCTCTAAGAGGGGTTGTCAGGCCTCTGAAAGAAGCAAAAGGTTCTCAAGATAGAAGTCTTTGATAAAAATCTGGCATGCAAGTATACTGATTTGTCAACTAAAACTCATATGATCTCAGAGCTTCAGAAACCAGACACATCCAAAGTGAATAATTTTTTATAGAAATGAATGAATTTAAACAGTTTTCTCCCATTGAGGGACACTGTTTATCTACAAGATGTTAAGTGTCAGGGATGCTTACAGATATCCAGGCTGTCCTCACTGGCAGTTTGGTTTAGCCTAAATGTCTGAAAAAATACTTCGGACTCCAGAACTCCATCCTATAAAGCATGGGAGAGAGTACTTTGATCTGAAAAATTTTAAGCAAATTCAACTATGAAATCACTTGCTCTTTACACAGGATATATTTCAAAGGCCTACAACAACATTAAAAAAAATCTAGTATTAAGTTGTAACAGAATACCAAGAAAACTATTTAATCTGTTATTATGAGGATAGATTTATGAAAGCAGGGTAGTTGTCCCTGAGGAAATCACATCCAAACAACTTTGTTATATATTAATGTATAGTAGAAAGGGTGGGAAGATGAGAATACTGTAACTAGCAAGCATAGCATCTGCTTTTAATGGGCATTAAAACCAAAACCCATTCAACTATCTGTAAAGAGCCTTACCACTCCCAGCTTCAGGGTGCCCAACTGCAGCGCCCACCCTGTACTAACTATAAGAGTACCTCAGACAGGATAAACCATCAAGAAACACAGTAATCCTTTCTATCTTTCATCTAAAATATGAAAGAAAGAAGTTTATTTTATAGAGACAATAATGTGTGTGCATATATATATAAAACACAGTAACCCTTTTTAACTATCTTCTATCTGAACTATGAAAGAAGGAAGTTTATTTTATAGAGGCTATATTGTCTGATGCCTAATGCATACATTATTCCCTCTACTTGGCAGCTTACATACTAGCAGTTGCTCAATTCTAGTCATGCACTGCATAATGATGTTTTGGTCACTGAGGGACTGCATATATGACTATGGTCATAAAAGAATAAAATGCAGCTGAAAAATTCCTACTGCCCAGTGACATCATAGCCATCATAACATCCTATCGCAACATATTACTTATGTGTTTGTGGTGATGCTGGTGTAAACAAACCTACTGGCTTCCAGTTCTATAAAAGTATGGTATACACAATTACGTTCCGTATATAATACTTGATGGCAATAATAAATGACTATGTTACTGGTTTATGTAGTTACTATACAGCAGGTATAATGTCATTTCATTCAAGGTCATTTTGTTCTAAGGCTGATGAGAAAAAAAGTCAATTCCCAGCCAGAGCCACTGTCTGTGTGGGGTTTTGCCTTCTCCCCAGGTCTGCATGAGTTTTCTCTGGGTACTCAGGTTTTCTCTCACACCCCAAAGATGGGCATGATTGGTTAATCAACATATCTAAATGGTCCCGGTCTGAGTGAGTGTGGGCATGGGGTTGAGTACACCCTGTGGTGCAGTAATGCCGGTCCAGGGTCAATTCCCCCCTTGTGACTGAGCTGTTGGGATAGGTTCCAGCCACTCACGATGCTAAAATGAAAAACGCAGGTTAGAAAATGAATGAATGAATAAATGAATACATATGATTGTAAAATAAAAATTAATAAAGTAGACAATAATGCTACAAATGCATGACAATAATCAATGCAGGAGTAATGCACTCAGTGAGCCTGCCATATTTGTCATTGATTTTGAACTAAGTAGTGGAAAGAGGTGCTGCTGACAATTTTTACTTCGCAAACACCTATTCCTTGATTTAACCCACCACCACTATGATAGCCATCACTCACTAATTTACCAAAAACTTAGAAAATAATTCTTATTTTTAAATAACATTTCTTAAATATATGTGTACCTCATATTTATTTCAATGTTTAATATCAGAAGTGTTCTGGGTCTTCAATTAGAAGTTTGGTGATGTTTTTGTGACCAGAAACAGGCCATCAGAACATAACTTTTGTTTGTATCAATCTGCCTGTGGTAAAACTTGTTTCCCGATATATCATTTCACTTAAACTTGCAGTTTCCAAGAAACTATCAACAACATTAAGTGAAAACTTACTGTACTATACATTTTATTGTTATTTTAGAGTGTACTCATTCTATTTACATATATATAAATAAAGTGCATTTGAGAGTATACTCATTCTATTTACATATATGAATTTTATATACATAAAGTTAACTGTAACACAGATTCAGATATACATACACACACACACACACACACACACACACACACACACACACGTATATGTTAACTGTAACACAGACTCAGGCAGGTGCTACAGGAGGTATTCCCTAAGAAGGCATTGCTATCATAGAAGATGGCAGTTCCATGAGTGTTACTGTCCCTGACAACTTTACACTGGAACAAGATACAGAGGTGGAAGATGGTAATATTGATGATTCTGACTCTGTAGGCCTAGACTCACATCTGTGCTTGTGTCTTAGTTTAAAAAAAATTTACAAAGTAAAAAAAGAAAAATGAAAAATTTAAAAATAGAAAAATATTAAAATTATACAAGGAAAAAAATTTTTGCAGAGCTATGCAAGGTGTCTGTTTTTAAGCTAAGTATTATTTTAAAAGAATCAAAGGTTTTTAAAAGTTAAAAAGCTATAAAGTAAAAAAGAGCAAGCTAAGGTCAGTTTATTACTGAAGAAAGAACAATTTTTAAAATAAATTTAGTTTAGCTTAAGTGTACAAGATTTACAAAGACTACAGTGGTGTAGTAATCTCCTAGGCCTTCACATTTACTCACCACTCACTCACTGACTCACCCAGAGCAACTTTCAGTCCTGCAAGCTCCATTCATGGTAAATGGCCTATACAGGTGTACCATTTAAAAAAATTTTTAGACTATATTTTTACTGTACCTTTTCTGTTTTCCTTTTTGTTTTTACTTATTTTGAGACAGAATTTCACTCTGTCACTCAGGCTTTAGTGCAGTGGCACAATTATGGCTCACTGCAGCCTCAACTTTCTAGGCTCAAGTGATCCTCCCACCTCAGCCTCCTCAGTAGCTGGGACTACAGGTTCATGCCACCATGCCTGGCTAGTTTTTAAACTGTTTTGGAGAGATGAGCTTTTGCCATGTTGCCTAGGCTAGTCTCAAACTCCCGGGCTCAAGCAATGTGCCAGCCTCCGCTTCCAAAAGTGCTGGGTTACAGACATGAGCCACAGGCCACGCTTACTATACCTTTTCTATTTTTAGATATGTTTAGATACACAGCTGTTTTCCACTGTGTTATAACTGCCTGTAGTATTCAGGACAGTAACATGCTGTATAGGCTTGTGGCCTAGAAGCATAGGCTATGACATACAGCCTCGGTGTGTAGTAGGCTATACAACTGAGGTTTGTGTAAGTATACTCTCTGATGTTCACACAAAAATGGAATCACCTAATAACATATTTTTCAGAACGTATTTCTGTCATTGACGCTTAATTGTAGTACTTTTTTTTTTTTACCGAATGTCTCAAATCTAACAAGAGATTTTAAGGGAATGTAAGAATAATACTAATATAGCAAAAGTTTAACCTCTCTGCCCATTCAAAATTTGTTACCTGTGCATATTCTCACATAACATAAAGGCTGACTATATGATGAGTCTTGCTTTCAGAATGATACTGCTTGCTTTTATGATGCCTATCAACTTTTTCACCACTGAGGAACCATGTCATAAAGAATACAACTCACAAAGACCTAAATAACAAAAATATCTCTATAAATAGTAACAAACATAATAAAACAGAACATTCTACTATCAAATAAAAACTGTTCTGGAAATGTGATAAAACCTTTGAAATTTATAGGATTTTTGACTACTAAGAATACTTAATAAGACAGAATACTACAGAATAATATTAAGAATACTAAAGATATTTGACCAGTAAATATTTTACATTAAGCACAAAATATTTATCTTCAACTAGCTCCTGTAGACATTATTTTATAATTTTCCAAACTTTATCTCAAAACTTCTCATCCCAACTGACAAAATATTCCTTGTAAAAAGGATTTAATGTCTCCCAATAGGAGGAATAGTTAACTTCAGGAAGGAATGGTTACCTTCACACATATCGTGAACAAATTCATACAGTTTTCAATGAACAAGCTTCAAACATACATCACTTACTGACATGCAAAGCCTCAAAGCACTGTTGATGACCAGAACAAACTGTTCTACAAATCTGCTTTCATATTTTATCACTATTTTCAATAGACTACAATATTTAATAATTCAGTAATTTCATGCCTTTTCAAAAAATAAAATCTTTTTTTTTCTTCAAAAATGAAGTAGCTAAGATTACAAAAAATAATAGGTTTAAAATGGGTCAAACTTCTGGGATTTTTCCTGTTGCATCATTGTTAAGGACTGAATTGGGTTCCCTCCAAAATTCATACATTGAAGCTCTAACCTCCATACCTCAGAGTGTGATTGTATTTGGGGCCTTTAAAGAGGTAGTTAAGGTTAAATGAGATTATAACAGTGGTTCCTAATCCGATCGAATTTATAAGAGGAGGGAGAGACATCAGGAGAGTACATGCAGAGGAAAGGCCACGTGCAGATACAGTGAGAAGGCAGCCATCTGCACACCGAAGACAGAGGCCTTGGTAGGAACCAACACTGCTGGCGCCTCGATCTTGGACTTGCTGCCTCCAGGGCTGTAAGAAATAAATTGCTCTTGTTTAGGCTCGTAACACCCAGTCTGTGGTATTTTTTAGGGCAGACTTAGCAAATTAATACAATTTGGGGTTGAGGTCTCAAAGATAAAAATAAAGCTTGTGATGGGCCCACCCATTCTAAGCAAAGATGCTAGATGAGCTATATAGAACTTGTTAAGGTGAGACCAAACCCAGGTCTGGAGGCCTTGAGCCATCAGCTAGCCACAAAAAATATTTAAGCAGAAAATTCAACATTAAAATTTGAAGTTAAAAATTAGAGAGTGAGGATTTCTTTCAAAGGGAGAGAGCTGTTAGAGAAATATAATGCATCCCCTAACTTTCCCAAGCCAAGTGAGGGGGCATCAGATAAACACTTGAGGAGTTTCAAGAGTCTAAAACTCCTGAAAGAGTCTAATGCAGACAGGCTGGCTATGGGTGCCCTGGGCAGCAGCATGAGAAGGCAGAGGGCTCTGCCTTGCGACTGACCTCCATTTCAAGAATGGGGCAAAGATGTGTTTCCTGAGGACTGCATGGGTACTCTGAAGAAAGAAGTAAGACATGAGTAATCTTCCAAAAGGATTGCCTGGAGGTTGCCATGGGAGGCCAGGTGCTGCAGAAAAGTGAGAAGAGGCCAGGCCAGGAGGCACTGCTTATATGAGAGCCTAGGGGAGCTACGGACGGGTCTCCCTCCCTAGGGGATGGCAAATGGAGGTAGTTATTGTCATCTGCTGATACAACCTCACTACTTTAAGCTAATATTTTGAAATGGTCTTTCACGGGGTAAAATATTTCTGGTACCTTCTTACTTGTCCTATCTGGCCTTCTCACTTATTCTATTCTCTAGCATACTACATGTGAATAGTTACATCACTGCTGTAAAACAATGTGGCTTTAGGTAACATCCTTAATGTGGCAACTAACACTTTTGGAAATATATTTTCTCCTTTCTTCTCTAATTTGGGAAAAATAATAAAAGAAATGGCTTTCAAGGGTAAATCATTTTTCTTACAGCACTTAGGAGGGAGAACTCTATAATGACTATGCCTATAATTATTACATTTAAAAAGCGGGTTCCTGGCCAGGCGTGGTGGCTCACTCCTGTAATCTCAGCACTTTGGGAGGCCGAGGCAGGCAGATCACCTGAGGTCAGGTGTTCCAGACCAGCCTGGCCAACATGGCAAAACCCCGTCTCTACTAAAAATACAAAAATTAGCCAAGTGTGATGGTGGGTGCCTGTAATCCTAGCTACTTGGGAGGCTGAAGCAAGAGAATTCCTTGAACCTGGGAGGCGGAGGTTGCGGTGGGCCAAGATCACTCCACTGCACTCCAGCCTGGGTGACAAGACTGAAACACCATCTTAGGGCTGGGGAAGGGGAGGACTGCTGACAAGATGGCCAAATAGGAACAGCTCTGGTGCGCAGCTTCCAGCGAGATCCACGCAGAAGGCGGGTGATTTCCACATTTCCAACTGAGGTCCCTGGTTCAGCTCATTGGGACTGGCTGGACAGTGGGTACAGCCAAAGGAGGGTGAGGCAAGCAGGGTGGGGGGATTGCCTCACCAGGAAAGCACAAGGGGCTGGGGAATTCCCCCTCCTAACCAAGGAAAGCACTCCGGCCCAGATACTGTGCTTTTCCCACAGTTTTCACAACCCACAGACTAGGGGATTCCCTCTGGTACCTACATAACACCAGGGCCCTGGGTTTCCAGCACAAAATTGGGGGGCTGTTGGGCAGAAACTGAGCTAGCCACAGCAGTTTTATTTTCCTACCCCAGTGGCACCTGAAATGCCAGCAAGAAGGAACAGTTTAATCCCTTCGAAGGGGGCTGAAGCCAGGGAGCCAAGTGGTCTTGCTCATCAGGTCACACCCCCACAGAGCCCAGCAAGCTAAGATCCACTGGCTTGAAATTCTTGCAGCCAGCACAGCAGTCTGAGCTCCACCTGGGTCATTCAAGCTCGGTGCGGGGAGGGGCATCCGCCATTACTGAGGCTCGAGTAAGTGGTTTCAACCCCAGAGTGTAAGCAAAGCTGCAGGGAAATCTGAACTGGGCGGACCCCAACACAGCTTGGCAGCTGCAGGCACTGTCTCACTAGATATCCTCACTGCACAGAGCATCTCTGAAAAAAGTCAGCAGCCCATCAGGGACTTATAAATAAAGCCCCCACCTTCCTGGGACAGAACACCTGGAAAAAGGTGCTGTAGAGTGTACAGCTTCAGCAGATCTACACGTCCCTGTCTGGCAGGTCTGAAGAGAGCAGAGGATTTCATAACACAGCCTTCGAGCTCTGTTAAAAGACAGATTCCCTCCTCAAATGACTCCCTGAACCCCATGTATCCTGACTGGGAGACACCTCCCAGGAGGCGCTGACAAACATCTCATACAGAACTCTGGCTGGCATCTGTTGGGTACCCCCCTGCGACGAAGCTACCAGATCAAGGAACAGGCAGCAATCTTTGCTGTTCTGCAGTCTCCACTGGTGATTCCCAGGCAAATACAGTCTGGAGTGGACCTCCAGCAAACTCTAGCAGACCTGCAGCAGAGAGGCCTGACTGTTGGAAGGAAAACTAACAAACAGAAACAAATAGCTTCAGCATCAACAAAAAGGACTTCCACTCAGGGAGACCCCATTGAAAGGTCACCAACCTCAAAAACCAAAGGAAGACAAATCCACGAAGATGGCAAGACACCAGCACAAAAAGGCTGAAAACTCCAAAGACCAGAACACCTCTTCTCCTTTAAGGGATCACAGCTCCTCGCCAGCAAGGGAACGAAACTGGATGGAGAATGAGTTTGATGAATTGACAGAAGGAGGCTTCAGAAGGTGGGTAATAACAAATTTCTCTGAGCTAAAGGAACATGTTCTAACCCAATGCAAGGAAACTAAGAACCTTGAAAAAAAGTTAAGACGAAATGCTAACTAGAATAACCAGTTTAGAGAAGGGCATAAATGACCTGATGGAGCTGAAAAACACAACACGAAAACTTTGTGAGGCATATGCAAGTTTCAATAGCCGAACTTATCAAATGGAAGAAAGAATATCAGAGACTAAAGATCAACTCGGTGAAATAAAGTGAGAAGATTAGAGAAAAAAGGAGTGAAAAGAAATGAACAAGGCCTTTAAGAAATATGGGCTTATGTGAAAAGACCAAATCTACATTTGATCGGTGTATCTGAAAGTGACAGGGAGAACAAAAGCAAGCTGGAAAACACTCTTGAGGATATTATCCAGGAGAACTTTCCCAACCTAGCAAGGCAGGACAACATTCAAATTCAGGAAATACAGAGAACACCACAAAGATACTCCTCAAGAAGAGCAACCCCAAGATACATAATGGTCAGATTCACCAAGGTTGAAATGAAGGAAAAAAAGCTAAGGTGAGCCAGAAAGAAAAGTCATGTTACTCACAAAGGGAAACCCATTAGACTAACAGTGGATCTCTCAGCAGAAACCCTACAAGCCAGAAGAGAGTAGGGGCCAATAGTAAACATTCTTAAAGAAAAGAACTTTCAACCCAGAATTTCCAACCCAGAATTTCATATCCAGCCAAACTAAGCTTCATAAAAGCAAAGGAGAAATAAAATCCTTTATGGACAGCAAATCTTGAAAGATTTTGACACTACCAGGCCTGCTCTACAAGAGCTCCAGAAGGAAGCACTAAACATGGAAAGGAACAAATGGTACCAGCCACTGCAAAAACGTACCAAATTGTAAAGACCATCGACTCTATGAAGAAACTGCATCAACTAATGGGCAAAACAACCAGCTAGAATCACAACGGCAGGATCAAATTCACACATAACAATATTAACCTTAAATGTAAATGGGCTATTTGCTCCAATTAAAAGACAAGAACTGGCAAATTGGATAAAGAGTCAAGACCCATCATGTGCTGTATTCAGGAGACCCATGTCACATGCAAAGACACAAGAAGGCTCAAAATAAAGGGATAGAGGAAGATTTTCCAAGCAAATAGAAAGCCAAAAAAAAGTAAGGGTTGCAATCATAGTCTCTGATAAAACAGACTTTAAATCATCAGAGATCAAAAGGGACACAGAAGGGAATTACATAATGGTAAAGGGATCAATGCAACAAGAAGAGTTAACTATCCTAAATATATATGCACCAAACGCAGGAGCACCCAGATTCATATAGCAAGTATTTAGAGACCTACAAAGAGACTTAGACTCCCACACAGTAATAATGCAAGACTTTAACACCCACTGTCAATATTAGACAGAACAACAAAACAGAAAATTAACAGGGATATCCAGGACTTGAACTCAGCTCTGGACTAAGCAGACCTAATAGACATCTACAGAATTATCCACCCCAAATCAACAGACTATATACATTCTTCTCAGCACCATGTTGCACCTATTCCAAAATTGGTCACATAATTCTAAGTAAAACACTCCTCAGCAAATGCAAAAGAACAGAAATTATAACAGTCTCTCAGACGATAGTGCAATCAAATTGGAATTCAGAATTAAGAAACTCACTCAAAATCACACAACTACATGGAAACTGAACCTGCTCCTAAATGACTACTAGATAAATAATGAAATGTAGGCAGAAATAAAGATGTTCTTTGAAACCAATCAGAACAAAGACACAATGCGCCAGAATCTCTGGGACACATTTAAAGCAGTATGTATAGGGAAATGTATAACACTAAATGCCCAAGAGAGAAAGCAGAAAAGACCTAAATTTTCCATCCTAATGTCTCAATTAAAAGAACTAGAGAAGCAAGAATAAACAAATTCAAATGCTAGCAGAAGACAAGAAATAATTAAGATCAGAGCAAAACTGAAGAAGATAGTGAAACAAAAAAAAACCCTTGAAAAAAAAAATAAATCAATGAATCCAGAAGCTGTGTTTTTGAAAAGATCAATAAAATAGACCATTAGCCAGACTAATAAAGAAAAAAGAGAGAAGAAACAAATAGATGCAATAAAAAATGATAAAAGCAATATCACCACTGATCCCATAGAAGTACAAACTACCATCAGAGATTACTACAAACGCTATGCAAATAAAACAGAAAACCTAGAAGAAATGGATAAATTCTTTAACACTTACACCCTCCCAAGACTAAACCAGGAAGAATGTGAGTCCCTGAATAGACCAATAACAAGGTCTGAAATTGAGGCAGCAATTAATAGCCTACCAACCAAAAAAAGTCCAGGACCAGAAAGGTTCACAGCTGAATTCTACCAGAGGTACAAAGAGGAGCTGGTACCATTCCTTCTGAAACTATTCCAAACAACAGAAAAAGAGGGAATCGTCCCTAACTCATTTTATGAGACCAACATCATACTGCTACCAAAACCTGGAAGAGACACAACTAAAAAAGAAAATTTCAGGCCAATATCCCTGATGAACATCGATGTGAAAATTCTCAATAAAATACTGGCAAACCAAATCCAACAGCACATCAAGAAGCTTCTCCATCATGATCAACTCAGCTTCATCCCTGGGATGCAAGACTGGTTCAACATATGCAAATCAATAAATATAATTCATCATGTAAACAGTACCAAAGACAAAAACTACATGATTATCTCAACAGATGCAAAGAAGGCCTTTGAAAAAATTCAATAACCCTTCATGCTTAAAATTTTAAATGAACTAGGTATTAGTGGAATGTATCTCAAAATAATAAGAGCTATTTATGACAAACACATAGCCAATATCATATTGAATGGGCAAAAACTGGAAGCATTCCCTTTGAAAACTGGCAGTGGTGAGACAAGGATGCCCTCTCTCACCACTCCTATTCAACATAGTATTGGAAGTTCCAGCCAGGGCAATCAGGCAAGAGAAAGAAACAAAGGGCATTCAAATAGGTAAAGAGGAAGTCAAATTGTCTTTATTTTCAGATGACAGGATCGTATATTTAGAAGATCCCATTGTCTCAGCTCAAAATCTGGTTAAACTGATAACCAATTTCAGCAAAGTCTCAGGATACAAAATCAATGCGCAAAAACCACAAGCATTCTTATACACCAATAACAGATAAACAGAGAGCCAAATCACGAGTGAACTCCCATTCACAATTTCTACAAAGAGAATTAAATACCTAGGAATACAACTTACAAGGGATGTGAAGGACCTCTTCAAGGAGAACTATAAACCACTGCTCAAGGAAATAAGAGATGACACAAACAAATGGAAAAACATTCTATGCTCATGGTTAGGAAGAATCAATATCATGAAAATGGCCATACTGCCCAAAGTAATCTATAGATTCAATGCTCTCCCAATCAAATTATCATTGACTTTCTTCACAGAATTAGAAAAAAACCACCTTAAATTTCATATGGAACCAAAAAAGAGCCCACATAGCCAACATAATTCTAAGGAAAAAAAAAAAACCTGGAGGCATCACACTACCTGACTTCAAACTATACTACAAGGCTACAGTAATCAAAACAGCATGGTACTGGTGCCAAAACAGATATATAGACTAATGGAACAGAACAGAGGCTTCAGAAAGAATGCCACACATCTACAACCATGTGATCTTTGACAAACCTGACAAAAACAAGCAATGGGGAAAGGATTCCCTAGTTAATAAATGGTCTTGGGAAAACTAGCTAGCCATATGCAGAAAGCAGAAACTGGATTCCTTCTTTACACCATATACAAAAATTAACTCAAGATGGATTAAAGATTTAAATGTAGGACCTAAAACCCTAGAAGAAAACCAAGGCAATACCATTCAAGACATAGGCATGGGCAAAGACTTCATGACTAAAACACCAAAAGTAATGGTAGAAAAGCCAAAATAGACAAATGGGATCTAATTAAACTAAAGAGCTTCTGCACAGCAAAAGAAACTATCATCAGAGTGAACAGGCAACCTACAGAATGGGAGACAATTTTTGCCATCTACCCATCTGACAAAGGGCTAATACCAGAATCTACAAAGAACTTAAACAAATTTATAAGAAAATAAAAACCCCATCAAAAAGTGGGCAAAGGATATGAACAGTCCCTTCTTAAAAGGAGACATTTCTGCAGGCAACAAGCATGAAAAAAGCTCATCATCACTGGCCATTAGAGAAATGCAAATTAGAAGCACATTGGGATACCATCTCACACCAGTCAGAATGGTGATCATTAAAAAGTCAGGAGACAACAGATGCTGGAGAGGATGTGGAGAAACAGGAATGCTTTTACACTGCTGGTGGGAGTGTAAATTAGTTCAACCATCGTGGAAGACAGTGTGGCGATTCCTCAAGGATCTAGAACTAGAAATACCATTTGACCCAGCAATCCCATTACTGGGTATATACCCAAAGAATTATAAATTGTTCTGTTATAAAGACACATGCACTATATGTTTATTGCAGCACTGTTTACAATAGCAGAGACTGGGAACTAACCCAAATGCCCATCAATGATAGACTGGATAAAGAAAATGTGGCACATATACACCGTAGAATACTATGCAGCCACAAAAAAGGATGAGTTCATGTCCTTTGCAGGGACATGGATGAAGCTGGAAACCATAATTCTCAGCCAACTAGCACAAGAACAGAAGACCAAACACCGCATGTTCTCACTCATAAAGAAAATGTGGCACATATACACCACATAATACTATGCAGCCATAAAAAAGGATGAGTTCATGCCCTTTGCAGGGACCTGGATGAAGCTGGAAACCATCCTTCTCAGCAAACTAACACAAGAACAGAAGACCAAACACCACGTTCTCACTCATAAGTGGGAGCTGAAAAATGAGAACACAGGGAGGGGAACATCACACACAGGGGACTGTTGGGGGGTGGGAGGATAAGAGAGGGACGGCATTAGGAGAAATACCTAATGTAGATGACAGGGTGATGGATGCAGCCAACCACCATGGCATGTGTACAGCTTTGTAATACATCTGCATGTTCTGCACATGTACCCCAGAACTTAAAGTACAATTAAGAAAAAAAGGCAAGTTGTTTCATAGGAAATTCACTTAATATTACAATATAAAATCAGTATTTACCTAAAAAAATGAACACAATTATTTTAGGACTCAATCTTGCATATGAGAAAAAGTGATTACACCAATGAGCTTTCAGTCTCAAAGTTCACTAACCAACCACAGTTTAATGAATATTTCCTTGATTGTTCTCTAATGTTTTCTAAATTATACTTGGTCTCACTCTTTCAGTGGTAGTCATAAGTCAGAAAAAGATATCTTTGACCCAAAAGCACCAGGGCTTTTCAGTATTATGTTACTGAAGCATTCACATGTTAATGGTATCAGAAATTTCATGCGATAATGGTATTTCATAATCAGTCTAGTATGATTTTACATAGGAGATGAGGGCCTGGAGTAACATAGCATGGTGCTTATGGAAAGAATGCAAGTATTTAAAAGCTTATTTTAATTTTTAAATATTTAAAAGCTTACTGTTTACTAAAAACTGCGTTTTTTTGGCCTTTTTTTTTTTTTTTTTTTTTTTTTTCACAGAGATGGGGGTCTTGCGTGGTCGCCCACCCTAGTCTTCAACTCCTGGCTTCAAGCAATCTTTCCACCTCAGCCTCCCAAAGTGCTGGGATTATAGGTGTGAGCCACCGTGCCCAGCCTAATAAAGCTATTTTAACTTCTAAACTGATTGCCTGTACTAACCGTGAAAGAGCTGAATGAATCGAGGCTGCAATGCCGAGGTGATCAGACTGTCAGGCAGCTCCCTCAGGAAGAGCTTCAACAAACTGGCTGCTGAGCAGACGTCGCCGTCCCTCCCGAGCTCCACGGGCACTCCACTCTCAAACTTGAGTCGAAGTTGTTCCACCACCTTCACGTTACCATTCACCCTAAAAAGACCTTCTTGGGTGAGTCCTGGAAGAGCAACGTAGACACAAAAAATAAATAGGTTTCTCACAGACATGAAATGTAAAGAACAGTAACAACAGAAAGAAAGAAATCTCAGCAATACGGTTCTCTCAACACTGTAATTATCAATCCTTGTGTGTGGTCTTCACATTTTGTAAAACTTTCCTTAGAATAATAAATGCTCATATCCACTGCCCATCAACTAAAAAGATCATATATGATTGGTATAAAAGCTGGCCTCTAAAAATAAGGCTACACCATATATAAACACAGAGCGAAACAGAGCACACAAGAAATTTCATTTACATAATCTTATACAGTGTATAACAAAAACTTACTCAGGGTTCTAATAGCAGCTTAACATTTCATGAACAACTACTTTTTAAATGACATGTATTTAAGAAACTTCTAAACTCTATGGGATTACCTGTTTAATAGTTTAAGAAATAAGTTATAGTTTTTCAGTATTCACTGAATTCAAAATGCAAGACTCTAGGTCTAAAGTGGTATAAGACAAGATCCCTGCCTTCAGTCAGTTGATGGGGGATATCAGTGTCAGCTGAGGTTATCAGAGAAGCCTCCTGGAGGTCAGCTTAACCTCTGGCTAAAGCAACACAGAGGGGCTGGAGCTGTTGTGCTGTGAATCCATTGAAGCTTGAGCTTCAGAGCCCCTCATTTTCTTGGGCCCTTTACAAGCTCTGTCCCTAATCTTGTATTCTTAGTATCATGTGTTTTTTTTTTTTTCTTAAAGAAGTCTCAAAAAGATTAAGCATCTGGACCCACAAAACCTTGATCTACCCCTGACAAAGAGAAACAAAAATATGAATTGAGGAGCAGAGACAGGATAGCATAAAGAAAAGTAGGCAGGCAGAGGTGGGGTGCCTGGTCAAAGAATGACGGGGTAGTAAAATGGAGAAACAGGAAAGGGTCTATGACAAGTTAAAGAGTGAAGGCTTTATCACTGGAGCATTAAGTGAGAAAGACAAAATACAAACGGGTTTTAGGAAGATTTAGCTAGGTAAGAAGTAGAGTATGAAGAGGGCTTGCCTTATGGAAGCTACCTTCTATTTTAAGGTAGTAAACTAAGTTTATGGTGGAAAAGAAGTAAATAAAGATGATTTGTCAACTTGGTTCAAAAGGGAGAGGGAAAAGGTGGAAAGATAATCTTAATGTTTTGAAAAGTAGGAATAAAGAAAAAAAAACACTGTAAAAGATAAGGTTAGGGGGTAGGGATAGGAGAATAGCTGGTTTAGGCAGAAGATAATGATTTCCAGCTCAGTGTGCTGTATACCATGTAAGCAAGTGTTTCAGGCAGTAAGGACTTTGAAAGTGTCAGAAACAATCTTTCTAAGAAAGAGCAGGCCAGGATTTAACTTGACATTCTTGAGAGTCTAACGGTGAATGTTAGCAATGACATAAGCATTGAAGCCTATGAGAAGTTTTTAGAGAGGAGGTGCTTAGTTATATCAGCCTTTGCTTCTTTCCCTCACCTGGTAATTGTATTGCTCTTTATAAAGCAAAAGAGGAAGCTAATTACATTTTATTTGATAATCTGATAAAATACTTTATGAGCTCTTTAATTCAACAAACACGTCATAAGCACCTGACATTGTTTGTAATAAAAAAAATCAATCACGAGAAAAAAATTCAAACACTATCATTACCCTCATGGACTTTGAAGTCTGGTAAGATGTTTGTGTTCTTCCACGTTTACATATTATTTGACTGTGAAGAAAATCAATGTCAAAAGTTGATATGAATTTTAGCTCCAATTCTGACAAAAACTGTGACACTAGGGATGATATTAAAAGTATTTAACAATGACTATTACCAGGGCACCACCTAAATGGAAGAGATACCAGTTGGTTTGTGTGACAGCTTCTAAAATAGTTCTTATGATCCCCACACCTCTTGGTACCACACCCACTGTAATCCCCACTACTTGAGTGTGGGCTGGACATAGTGACTTGCTTCTAACAACAGAATACAGCAAATGTGATGTCATGTTGCATCTGAGATGAAGTTATAAAAGACTGACAATCTATCACCCCGCTCCCGCTCTCTCTCCTCTCTCCTCTCTCTCACTCTGATGAAGCAGCCACTGTGTACTTTGTTAGCTACTTTCCATGGGCAAAGAACTAAAGGTGGTCTCTGGCCAACGACGAGGGAATAACTGAGCCCCTCAGGTCAACAGCTCACAAGTAACAGAATCCTGCCAACAACCACATGATGAGCTTGGGAGGGAATTTCTCCCCTATTGAGTCCTGATATGACTGAAGCCTTGGCTGAGATGGAAGACATAACTAAGATGTGTCTGGATTCCTGACCCACAGAAACTGTGAGATAATGATAAATACTATTGTTTTAATCTACCATGTTTTGGGGTAATTTGTTATGCAGCAAATGGATAACAAACATGATATGCCTTTCCCTTAAATTCTGTGGAGTATCAGGTTCTATGGGAGATGCCAGGGTAGTCATTTAAAGCTTTCAAGCTCTGTCTCCTCTACTACACAAAAGTTCATCTTTAACTTCAGAAACTTATCCAACAATCAAGCAGCTAGCATCCAACAGAAAGGCATTCCATCCCTGGTCAAAGCTGAAATCCTGAAAATTTAGAATTTTACTTCCTGTTCCTATATTTACCCAGCTGCTTAACCTAACCTTGCCTTCTGTTTTTGGCCTAGCAAATGCCCCTTGGATCTGATTTCACATGATGGCTTTTTTTAGCTTTGACCTTACTTTTCCAACAAGGATTTTTGAACCTTCCCCCAAATAAATATACTTCCAGCAATTTCAAAAAACTACCCAGCTCCAAGAACTGTCTGTGGTCCTCAAGCCTCCTGATCCTACTGGACCAAGCTAGCACATGTAAAAGGCACAAATGGAAATGACTGAATTTAATGTTCCTCAATATTTTCCTGTCTCTGTCCTATTTATCTGAACAACTCTTTTCCCTCAGGAATATCTCCCACCCACAATTATGATAATTACTGATGTTCAACTAGGGAAAGTTTACAATCCTGGACATGGATATATCACATTACGAGAAGAAGAATTCATATAATTTTTAGAGGCTCTTATGAGGCTATAAATACATCCAATACACACATGACGCTTACCAGACCATATAACCTTAAATTTTTCTACCGTAAAATTTTAGAAAGTTATGACTATAACAGAAATATTCAGAAAAAGGAGATATTTGGATGACTTCACGAAGCAGAGTTACTCTCATACATTCCAGAGATCCTATATATTTGATTTTAGGAGCGATGTGCTAATTATCACAAAACAGCAACGTAATAGTGGTTTAGAAATGAAGAAAAAATTATATAAGTTAACGTCTACACCACTGAAAGATACTTTTCTGTACTACTGAAATATTTCTTTCAAAATAGTATGAACATAATCATTAGAAACAGAATATGCCAGAAATCACAATTTGCCTAACAGCACACTTTGGCCAAGATGGTAGTATGACGACATGTAGACACATTCTGACACCTGGTGGTGACTTGAGACTCTACACTGTGGGTTAAATCTTCATGCTAAACTAAGAGAAGGAAGCCATTAACATTGCCAGCAAGATAGTTATTTTAAGTTTAAAGACTATATGCTTTACAAGTTATAATGTATACATTTTTAAATGAAAATATCCATAATCTGTTTAAAGGGCTTGATATAGGTCTGTCTTAAAATTCCTTTACAATTAAGAGTTTACCCTCAAGCCAAACTGTCAAACTGTCTGCATTTACAAGAAACAATAATAAAACATAAACAAAGTACCAACCTATGATTGCGTTGTGTTGGGGTTCAGGAGTACAGGGGAGCCCTCAGTTCCCCTGAGAGGATGTTTCTCCAAGTTCTTGGTCTATCAATCCCCAAGAATGGGATAGGAGATCACGGCACAGTGCGCTTGTAAAAGTAAATGCCGGACTCAAAAGTGTTTGTAGAAAGTGGTTTATTTAGGCAGAGAGAAAAAGGAGGAGAGAAAGAAACAGCTAGCTCTCACACCGAGTGAGAGAAGGAAAAGCCGCTCTAACATTGAGAAGGGTTCCCAGAGAGGGAAAACCAGAGAAGGAAAGGTCCTCTCACACTGAGTGAGAGAATCCAGAAAGATGGAATCCAGGAGAGGAAAGCAGCTCCCACACTGAGTGGTAGGGAACTGAGAGAGAGAGAGAGGTGGAGTTTAGGAGAGGAAAAGCAGCTTCCACACTGGGAGGAAGGGGACCCCAGAGGGGAAATTCAGGAGGGGAAAGAGAGCTCCCACTATGTGGGAGGGGATTCCAGAGAGCTGGAAATCCGGTGTGGGTGAAGAAGCAGGGGAATTTATCCTGGGAGAAATTCCCACCTCCCCAAGTTCCTTTGGCCAATGAAAGGAGTTCCTTTAAACTTCCCCTGGGGTGATTGACTCTTAGTTTCTTCCTGTGCCTGCGAAATTCGAACATAAACCGTTAAATCTCCCAAATGAAGAGAGATGGGAGTGGGGCATGGCACTGGGAAGTTCTTGCCCTTAAAACTATGCCCCCTTGTGGACCCGGAAAGAGAACACATTCCCACAATTGCATTATATGAGTGGTCACCCCTATAGTCCCATTCCCATGCCTGACACAGTGGTTACTGTGTATCACAGGTGTTCAATAAATATTTGTTGACCCCCTAAAAAACCTGCAATGTAATTAAACAAATTGAAGTATTATGTCCTTAGACTTTGTACTACCCTTCAAACTTACACAGGTTCTTCAGTTTATTAATATGATAGCTTCAAATATAAGCAGCGGCTTGTGTTTGTCTACATAGTAATTAACTACATAGTCTTTCAAAATACAGGTGCCAGGCCTACCCCAGCTTGCCCAGTCAAGATTCTGATTCAGTAGATATGAGGTGGGCAATACATGTGCATTTTGAAAAGGTTCCACCAGTGATTCCATTTCACATTCCTCATTAGGAATGACTGATTTAACCTAATAAAATGTTTAGTTTGCATTACCCAAATACAAGCTATTAAAGTATAACTAACAGTATACTAAGCAGGGGTAAAAGAAAATCAATCCCTAATTCAAATTTTGCCAAAATTTTCCTATGTTGATGGTGTGAGTGTAAATTGTTTCAACTCTGATAGAGTTCATTACAAATGCACATATCCTCTGACCACCCTGGAGTCCACTTCCAGGAAGTAGTCTATGCACACATTCATATGTGTTTGAAATGCTGTATGTTAAAGGTTAGTCGTGGAATCACCGTTTGTAAACAACAGAAGACTGGAAACAATTCATTTGCCCATCAGGTATGGGACTGCTTAAAGACATGATATATATATATGGTAGAACAGTGTGCAGAGAAAATGAAATAATTGAATAAAGCTCTTTATGTAACTGTTTTCTAAGAATCCGGCCTCTTTGCAATTTATCTTCCTTCAATAAGGAGATAAATTCTACAGAGTAAGAACAGAAATCTGGCTCTTTCCAGAGCAAAATATCATTCTGTCATAAAGAACTGCCCAAGAGTGGGTAATTTATAAAGGAAAGACGTTTAACTGACTCACAGTTCAGCGTGGCTGGGGAGGGCTCAGGAAACTTACAATTAAGGCAGAAGGAAAGGAAACAAAGGCACCTACTTCACAATGTGGCAGAAAGGAGAAGAAGTGCTGAACGAAGCGGGAAGAGCCCCTATGAAACCATCAGATCTTGTGAGAACTCACTATCATGAGAACAGCATGGGGAAAACCGCCACCATGATTCAGTTACCTCCACCTGATTTCTCCCTTGACACATGGGGATTAGGAGAATTATAATTCAAGATGAGATTTGGGTGGGGACACAAAGCCGAACCATATCAGTCAACTACATGCCTAGTAAACAGAGCAGACAGATGTTTTTCCAATTAACATCGGACCATCGGCAGAATGAATAGTTTGTCATAGAGTCCCTGTCAAAAGTTGATACATGTTCCTATAGAGGAACATGTGATAAGCACTTCTCACTCATTTTCAATAAAGGATTCTTATCAGAAGGGGAGAAAGGATTTGTTATCTTGGAAAGATATGGCCTGAAACCAATTGCTCAAAATACAGTAGACTTACCTTACCCACGGGGATATGTTCCAAGACCATCAGTGGATGCCTGACACCTTGGATAGTACCAAACCCTATATATACTGGGTTTTTTTCCTATACATACATACCTATGATAAAGTTTAATTTATAAAGTAGGCATAGTAAGAGATTAACAACAATAACTAATAATAAAACAGAATAGAGCCAGGTGCAATGGCTCACGTCCATAATCCAAGCTACTTAAGAGGGTGAGGTGGGAGGATTGTTTGAGGCCAGGAGTTTAAACCAGCCTAGGCAACATGGCGAGACCCGCCTCTAAATTTTTTTTTTTTTTCATTAGCAGCTTACAGAGGCACATGCCTGTATAGTGCTAGCTACTCAGGAGGCTGTGGTGATAAGATTACTTGAACTGTGGAATATGAGGCTGCAGTGAGTTATGACCACACCACTGCATTCCAGCCTGGGCAACACAGCAAGACCCAAAAAAGCAAGCAATAAAATAATTGGGAGAGATTTGTTCTTACCATAGATCCTAACAACCTCAACATACATTTTTTTTCCTTATTTAGTCGAGAACTCACCTTTTCAAATAAAAGAAGCAATTCCTGGCTTCTCTGTGGCATATGTGAATTGCCAGCATTATTACTCTTGCACTTTGGGGCCATTATTAAGTAAAATGAGTCAGCTGAACACAAGCACTGTGATATCACAATGGTTGATCTGAAAATCGAGGCCACTACAAGTGACTAACAGGCGGTAGCATATATACATGGATACACTTGACAAAGCGAGGATTCAGGTCCCAAGTGGCAGGATGGCTGGAGATATCATGCTTACTCAGAAGGCTGCACCATTTAAAACTGACAAATTTTTGGCTGGGCGCAGTGGCTCATGCCTGTAATCCCAGCACTTTGGGAGGCCAAGGTGGGCAGATCACCTGAGGTCAGGAGGTCAAGACCAGCCTGGCCAACATGGTGAAACCCACCTCTACTAATAATACCAAAAAAAAAAAAAATTAGTTAGGCATGCACCTGTAATCCCAGCTACTCGGGAGGCTGAGGCAAGAGAATTGCTTGCTCCCAGGAAGCAGAGGTTGCAGTGTGCCGAGATCATGCCATGGGCTCCAGCCTGGGCTACAGGAGTGAACCTCCATCTCAAAAAGATTGAATGGTTTATTTCTGGAATTTTCCGGTTAGCATTTTTGGACCATGATTGGTCACAGGTAAGAGTGAAACCTTAAAAAACCAAACCACGCATAAAGGGGGACTACTGTACAGAATATTTTTAAAGCTTCAAGTTTTACATTTAAAAATCCCTACATGGCTGGGCGTGGTGACTTGTGCCTATAATCCCAATGCTTTGGGAGGTTGAGGTAGGAGAATTGCCTGAGCCCAGGAGTTCAAAACCAGCGGGGGCAACACTGGGAGAACCTGTCTCTTTAAAAACAAAAACAAAAACAAAAAAACAGCCAGGTGTGGTGGAACCCATCTGCAGTCCCAGTTACTCAAGAGGCTAAGAAAGGAAGATCACTTGAGCCCCAAAGCATGAGATTACAGTAAGCTATGATCATGATCACATCACTGCACTCTGGCCTGGGTAACAGAGCAAGACTCTATCTCTAAAAAATAAAAAATAAAAATAAATAAAAAGATGTAGGGAATATGGAAACATTCTCTCAAATTATCTGGGCTTATGATTTATTTTAAACAAAATAATTAAAAAGCTGTGGGCTACAAAGCTCTCAATAACTAAGTCAGATATAATTTATCTTTTTACTGTATAATGATGTACTATATTATTCCCCAAAGGTTTTACATGCTTAATTTTATCACTCCAAAAATAAGTGAAATCGCACAGTAAGCTTTACACCATGTTTTGGTATCTCTTCTAAGTGTATGAAGGTAGTCAAGGCACTGAGTAAGTTCATGATTGACCTCAGGTGAAAGAGATACCCAAAAAGTGTTTGATTACATTAAAAATTATTACCTATCCATTGGAATTTAATTAATCTGGAAAACTCTCTATTAATATTACAACAGTATATTTTAGCATTTAAAACTAGGAAACATTCCAAACTAGAAAGCTCTATAATTAAACTGATTGCTCTATGGTTAATCAAATTAGTACTGTCAAGATAATGTTAAGCAGTAATGCCCCTTTTTAAATGAAAAGTATATTACACAATAATTTGATATTCTAATGAAGGTGCTTTAGAGGACAGTATAATCATACATTATGAAATAATTCACACAAATAAATTGTTTATCCAAGGACTGTGAAAATGAACAGAATGACTTAACTCACCATGCTGCGTCAAGTATTCCACGATATTCCACACTATTCCTGGAATGCCATTCTCGGTGAGCCCCTGCCGTTCAAGTTCTTGGAGACTGACTCCAAATAATTTCTGACAGGTGAAATCCTTCTGTTCATTTAATGGCACTGCCACTATCTTTTTCATGTCTTCTTTCAGCCGAACCGCTGCTTTACTTTGCTTAAAAGAGCGTAAGAAAAAAGAGCAGTCAGTCATATTTACCACAGGAGGTTGCATGGTTACAACAGAAACACCTGAATTAAAATGTGTTTGAAGATAAATAGTTGTGATCTTCACTTATTTTTACTTCAACTCAAATCAAAATCTCTTAACATCTCTCACATGTTGCTCAGATATAATGGTTAAAAGGAGTGAAAAGCAATGAGAAACCTAAAGCCACAACTGAAGTGTGTAGCTAAGAGAGGGAGCAATACACGGCAGTATCTAAGATACATTACTACAGTAACCAAGGGGTGTGACTCAGCAGCACCTGGTTAACAGGAAAACAAAACGTTTATAAGAACAGTGAAACACCATGCAGATCCTGAAATAATGAGATGTTTCCAAAGATAATAATTTGTCCTGGTGTCATTTTAAGGTAGCTTTAAGTTAAACTGTCAGAAGAAAACATTACAATGACCATCCTACATGCACAATGACCATTATGGTTCCCTGATTTCATTACATATATAAATATCTCAGTAATCTTTTGGAACATAATATCAACTCAGTTCTTACTGAGATTCAAAATGCCCTCAAATCTTTGAAACAACATTTCGGGAGTCATAATTTTAAATTTTTCAACAAGATTGTATTATATATATTATAAATAAAAATGAAACTTAGATTCAATTACATCAAGTTACTAGCACAATGAAAAATTCATAACAGTTTGTTTCTTCCTTGAAATAAAAATCTACATCCAAACAAAGAGAAATGTTTTTAAAGCATGTGTCTTATATAAATGTTATATATGTTAATAAATCCAAACACTGAAAAGAGAGACAGTAAAACGCAAACAGTTTTATTTGGGGGCAGAGGCGGTAGACATAGAGGAAACTTCCACTTTTTGAGAATGAATGTAGCAACTAACCAATGTGTAAATACTATTAAATGACTTGAATCACTATCATTCAGTCCCTAAAGAATCCTAAGAGTAGAATATTATGTTCAATCTAGAGTCGAGGAAACAAAAACTAGAGTTAAGTAATTTGGTAAAAGTCAGAGAACTAGTAAGAGACAGTTTCACCTTGCTCTTGGTCCATGTTCCTCTCCTTAATTTATAACAGATTTATATTAATGTTATAGTGCAGTTTATGTACAATTATAGTAACAAACTGATAAATGCTATATGTGACATAAGACAATTACAAGTTAATTCTACAACCTTTATTTTGAGTAGGATACCTGTCATCTCAATTTGATTTTAAATTGTATAATCTATAGAATCAGGTCAACTTTTATTAACATAACTGTATCTTTTACAGGTCATATTTGAAAGCCAGATTTTTCTAGTGAAAATTTAGCTAATGTGCTTCCTTCAGGAGCTCTTGTAAGGCAGGCCTGGTGGTGACGAAATCTCTCAGCAGATGCTTGTCTGTAAAGAAATTAATCTCTCCTTCTCTTATGAAGCATAGTTTGGCTGGATATGAAATTCTGGATAGAAAATTCTTTTCTTTAAGGATGATGAATATTGGCCTCCACTGTCTTCTGGCTTGCAGGTTTTCTGCCAAGAGATCCACTGTAAATCTGATGGGCTTCCCTTTGTGGGTAGCTCGACCTTTCTCTCTGACTGCCCTTAGCATTTTTTCCTTCATTTCAACCCTGGTGAATCTATTACGTGCCTTGGGGTTGCTCTTCTCAAGGAATATCTTTGTGGTGTTCTCTGTATTTCCTAAATTTGAATGTTGGCCCGCCTTACTAGGTTGGGGAAGTTCCTCTAGATAATATCCTGAAGAGTGTTTTCCAACTTG
>CAUYLG010026173.1:0-26121 GCA_963573385.1 Cacajao melanocephalus | reverse complement strand
CGTGTGGCTCCTCCACCGGGAATCTCCTAGTCTGTGGGCAACAAAAATTCGTCTGAAAGTGCGGCGTCCACTCGCTCTCTGCACTTTCACTGGGAGCTACAATCCTGAGCTGTTGTTAATCGGCCATCTTGGATCTCTCTCTCCTCTCAGCACACTTTTTTTGGGGAGAAGGGGTAGTATTTTTAATAGTAGACATTCTAACTGGGGTGAGATGTTATCTCATTGTGGCTTTAATCTTCATTTCTCTGATGATTTGTGACGAGTATTTTTTCATATACTTGTGCTCATTTGTATGTCTTTTTTGAGAAATGTCTACTCAGAAATTCCCATGTTTTAATGGATTGTTGTTTTTTGTTGTTAAGTTGTTTGAGTTTCTCATATGTTCTTGATATTAGTCACTTGTCAGTTGCATAGTTGGCAAATATCGTTTCCAAATCTACAGATAGTTTCTTCATACTCTTGATTGTTTCCTTTGCTATTTATGCAGGCAGTTTTAGTTTGATATATTCTTATTTATCTATTTTAACTTTTGTTGCCTGTGCATTTGAGGTCTCATCAATGAAATCTTTTCCTAGACAAATGTCCTGATGATTTTTCCCTAACTTGTTTTCTATTACCTTTATAGTTTTGCATATTACATTTAAGTCTTCAATAATTTTAAGTTAAATTTTGTTTAAAGGGCCTAGTTTAATTATTCTGCATATGGATATCCAAATATCCTGGCACTATTTACTGAAGATACTGTCCTTTCCCCAGTGTATGTTCTTGATGTCTTTGTCAAAATCAATTGTCTGTAAATCCATGGATTTATTCTGGGTTCTCTCTTCTGTTCCACTGATCTACGTGTCTGGTTTCTATACCAATGCCATTTTATTTTGGTTACTATAGCTTTGTAGTATATTTTGAAATCAGGTGGTGTGATGTCTCCAGGTTTTTGTTTGTCTGTTTTGCTCAAAATTTCTTGGACTACTTGGGCCCTTTTGTAGTTCCACACAAATTTTATGATTTTGATTTTTATGAAAACAAGCCTAGGGCAAAATTTACATGCTAACATGTAAACTTTATCAAATTTTGCAATCCCATGCATACATGAGGGGAAATTGAGGCAATTCAGCACAAAAGAAAGAAGGCAAATGTAAGTATAAGATTTTGCATTACCTAAATAATCACATTTTACCAACAAAACATAATCATTTGCTTGGTCAAATAAGACATTTTAAAATTATTAATATTAATAAGTGAATTTATAAAAGTTAATATAAAAATGAATTAATTTACATATACTGGCAACAAACAATTAGGAAAACAAGTTGATCAAATAATAAAAAAGTACACATTGTATCTACATGGTTAGAGTAATCCACATCCAACTTACTTCCAAAAGCTGAGTCAAGAATATACATTTTTACAATCATCTCTGATTTCTGTTGAATAGAAATGTCTTTAATAAAATTTTTAAGAAATGTCCCTGGAAAAGATTGTGATAGCAAAGAATCTGATGTGACCATTTGCAGGTCCTTGGCAAGTTATCCTCTGATGTCTAATAACTTTTGTTTTCAAAAAAATTGTGTATGTTTTACGTGAAGCTGTAAGCAGAATCACTTTTTACTTGTCTCTTGGTTGTTGGTGAGGTATCTTTCTGGTATATATAAATGTCCTCATCATTTGGGAATAATCCAAATAATGTTTCTCCTTTCTTAGTTCTCCCTGGTGTAGCAACTGCATTCTTTTTGACTGCTTTCCATGTGTATCTCTATCACACCTCCATGACTTCCTGGAACTTAATAGAACTTTTTTTTTCCCTATAACCACCCTTTCTTTATTATTATTATTATACTTTAAGTTTTGGGATACATGTGCAGAACGTGTAGGTTTGTTACATAGGTATACAGGTGCCATGGTGGTTTGCTGCACCCATCAACCCATCACCTGCATTATGTATTTCTCATAATGCTATCTCTCCCCTGGCCTCCCACTTCCCAACAGGCCCTGATGTGTGATGTTCCCCTGCTTGTGTTCATATGTTCTCATTGTTCAACTCCCAATTATGAGTGAGATAATATAGTGTTTGGCTTTCTGTTGCTGTGTTAGTTTGCTGAGAATGATAGTTTCCAGCTTCATCCATGTCCCTGCAAAGGACATGAACTCATCCATTTTATGGTTGCATAGTATTCCATGGTGTATATGTGCCATATTTCTGAAAGGAATGTCATTTGTGTTTTTACAGGGATTGTAATGAATGTGTAGATTCTTTTGGGTAGATGGACAATACTCACCTTACATTTCTTTTAAAGAAAAGAGTAACTTGAAAGAAAATGTAGTGGTTATCATGGGGTGCTGTTTATGTCATCCTACAAGATGGGGGCCCTTATTTTCTTAGCTACTGGCAGTGTTGCCCACATCCCTTGTCAGAAATTGTTCTCAGCCTAAGGGAACTGTCCCATCTCTTTCTCTGTGTCCAGTGATTGGCATCCAATAATTGGCTATTGCCGCATTCAAAGGCCTGGCTCCCTGGTCTTAATTAGTGTTATTTCTAAAGGATTCTAGTATTCCTTTTGGGACTGGCTAACATTACTGTGGCAACTGCAATGCTGTTCATTTTATCTTTATACCTAGCTTAGCTTTCTTGCTCTTTTCCAGATAGTCTATCAGAGAGGATCCCCTACATACAAATATCAAAAGTTTTTCCTCCCTGGAACCAGCCTGAGAGAGGAGACTGTCTTCTTAGCCTTTTCCCCCCATTCTCTTTGAGATTGAAAGGATAATGGGATGGACAGGGAAACTCACAGAAGGAAAACTTGTTATTCTGGTGTGGTTGGTATCAACTCCTAACTATATTAATGCATTAATGTGATTATGCTGCCCTGGTTTTACTCAGTATCATTGAGCAACCTGGCCTCTTGCTTAGGATTTCCATAATGCATGGAAGGGCAATTATCCTCTCAAGATAATATCAAGAGACAGAAACAGAGCTCCAAAGTTTTCCTCCAAACTTTCCTTCAACTGACATGACTGGAAGTCCCTTTGCACAGATGCTGATATGCCTCCCCTACTTCTAACTCCTAACACTCCACACTTATCCACATACATATATATCAGCTTTTGATAATCCCAGATTGTATTACTTCTTTTGTGTCAGTTTGTCTTAAGTCCAGGAATTTATGCATTACTTTCACACACAAAGGTTATTATATTTTTTAGGAAAGGTGAAATTCAGGTATAAATCCATATGGAGATTATTCAGATATAAATCTATATCTTCTATTAGAGTTTCAGTGAACAACGGTTTTTTTTTTTTAACTGCTGAACCAGGAAGGACTCTTAGAATTTTAAAAATGCACACTAATTAATGTGAGCTCTTTATGTTCTCTGGTCATGGAGGCCAGCCTCCAACAACATATTTTCAGCTTCATTCAACCTCTGGATTGGGGTTGAGGGTTTGCAATTACTCTCATCACACTGTTACTCTAGATAATGTGTTCATCCACACTATGCAATAACTATTTTCAACTTAATGATCCTCAGGGTCTACCCTCCACCATCTCCATGTAAATGACTTCAGTTCTTGTCTCTGTTAGTAGAAAGCATGAGAGCATTCTGCTAACAGTGACTTTTTCATCAGTATCTACAGCGACAGAACATCGTGTCTGATCTCCAGCTTGATACATCCAATTGCCTTCACACATTCACTTCCGTGTCTAAGACTGGTTCAATTCAACCTAACCAATATCATAATCATTATCTTCACCCTTAAACCTGATTCTTCTGTATCCCTTAATGATTCCACTTGTTATGTGGCACCAACACCTATCCAGCTATTCAGGCCAGAATTTTCGTTGTCCATAAATTATCCTCATTTGCACTCTTCGATATTTTCTGAGACATTTATCTGCCAATTCCTCTTGAATCTATTTGTCTCCTTCTCTGATGCCAATATCCTACTGCAAGCTAGACTTATCCTCTGACTTGTAGTGATATGATAACCTATTAATTAGCCTCCCCACTAACCTCTCTACTCACTACAATTCCTTCTCCATACTTCAACTAGGTAGACTAACCTTTATGCTTGATGCTTTCTTTAGATGTTTAGAAAGATGATTTAGATGGAAATATTCTTCCAGATAAAACTTATAATTACTTTTAAGAGTCAAGTTCAAATGATCAACACACTATGGCAAAATGGCAGTTTTGTTTTCTTGTCCAGTATAGGACGGTGGGCCAAGCCTTAGTAATGCTTCAGTTTAAATGGATTTAAATATCAAAGTCCACTAACATTCAATGAAATGTTCATCTTGTATATTCAAATTGAAATAGCAGCTTGATTTCTATTTTAAATGCAAAGCCATGATATAAGTATCCTTCATAGGCATTGGTACATGTATGTATGTAACTATAAATTTTATAGATATGCATATACACATGTACACATATGTATACAAGTGTGTGAAACACTTCATTAAATCAAAACCCTCTGAATTATTAATCAGTAAATGTTTAGTATAATGTTAAGAATAAATTCTATACAATTATTTTCTTTCATAAAATAAATACGAACTCATTTAGCATCACTATGCCATAAACGACAGGAGTAAATTATTTTGTTTTCATATATATTTACATCACCAAGTTTATATATTTTAAAATATATCTAGTGCAAGGTTAACTTGAATGAAGCCATTTGCTATAATCAAAAAATTTTAGAGGAAGAAGGAGAAGGGCAATGTCACCATTCTCTTCTCTCTTAAGGTGTCCCTGGCTCTCACACACATGCTTGAAAAGAGGTGGAACATGGAAAACACAGAAGGACCCTATTTGGCTTTAACACCGTCACTCATAAGTGACTGGAAAGCAGTCATGAGGAGGGTTTTCTCTTTCCTCTCATCTTCTCTCCCTAGGACTTCTAGGACTATCAGCTAGAAAACTGGAATTAGAGTATATTAGATGAATATATTTTAGTGTCTGTCATTCTATTTATTCAACTGAATGTATAATATATTCCTAAGAAAAGTGGTTATCAACCAACAAAAGAGAGATCTTCCTCTTTCTTCTCTGTTCCTTCTCTTCCTCTTCCTCCCTCAGTTTCTCCTGCCTGCTCTCTCTCTCGCTTCTTTTTTTCTTCACACATATTCTCATGCACTCGTAAAACCAAAGTTGTCAGCATTTCGGGTTGCTTTCCTTATTGTACTTTTCTTCCACAAAATAATAGTATATATCTTTATATTATAGAATATCTATTATATATAACATTTTTATTTTTCAAAATTATTTTAATAAGTATTGTATGCATTTAAAATATTTTAAAGATAATTTCTGGTGTTAGTGTGGGCATAGCAAAATGTGTACAATGATACATTGCTGATAGAGATCATTCCAAAAGATTCTCAGATGGTAGTAGAGGTTGAAACTACCCTGTGAGACTCAGATTTCCTGCCTGGGCAAGTCCTAGTCTGTGTCCACTTTGGCTTTAAAGTTAGAAATACCATGTGCCAATGTATGAAAATGTGTTGGTGGATACACAACTTTATTTTTAAAAAATAAAAGAATATCAAAGAGAATATTTTCATAAAAGCACAAGAGGAAAAGAGAGGTATACTTACATATTTTGCAACCTAAGGAAATGTAATGACATGGTTGACATTCCTCAGTTAAGGAGGTTAAGGGCTTAGTTTCAGGCTGCAGTAAAAATGTATTTCTTGTTTATGCTACTTTTCTTTGAATTCATTGCTAACACATTTTCCCCAACTGTTGATATCTCAAAACAGTATTTTTAGTAAAATGAAAAACAATTTTATTTTATAAAAATGAGTAAATTTCTAATAGCATAAAGTAAACAAAAAAGTACATAGAACTCCATTTAGATAATATAATCTATAATATTTTGTGTATTTCTTACTTGTCTCTTTATGAATACATATATAATTTGCATATAAATTACTTAAATATACCTTTATACTATCAATTTGTAGATGTGATTATTTATAATAATTTTTAGTTTTACTCTATACCTGTGTCATTAAATACTCTTCTATTGCATGACTTTTCATGGCTGCACATGTTCTATTTCATAAATATTCCATGAGTTGTTTCACCATTCCTCTACTACTAACAATTAAAATTATTGGAATGTTTTGTTACTATCAATAAAATGGCAATAAACAGTATAGTAATAAATACATTCTCTCTAACATCTTTAATATAAATTAGTACGAATTGAAATAATGTGTAAAATGATATGAATTTTAATGCTTTTGAAACAAGCTGTCATAGTATTTTTTATTACAATTAAGATATTATTTCCTGTTCTTATAGCACACATATATACATGCAATCATATATACACATCTTCCTAATATAGATACATTGCTCCCAGTACCTAATTTTATACATCATTCTAACTCTAGACCAGAAGTGGACATCTGGCTCAGACATGCCCAGGCAGGCCAGCTGTTTCAGATGGTTGCCTTGGCTCCCACCTTGACCCCTTCTTCAAACACTTCTCAAGGTCTGGTAATCCTCTGGTCATGAACTCCATGGAAGATTATCGCAAAGCTGTACAACTAAAAAAGAATTCAGGTTAATTAGCTTTCATTTTCATTCTGCCCACTGTGTGATGCTTTAAAAGGTTGCTGCTTTAATTTAAAATCCCTTACAAAAGCAACTGGGCATTTGCCATGTTTTTTATATCCTCCAACATTCGGATCCTTTAAACTCTGTCCAACAGCTTTACATAGCACATGATTCTAGTTAAAAGCCTTCACTAATGCTTGATGGCATTGCTTTCACCACTGATTATATCAAAATAAATTGCTTGCTTCATACATTAAAAAATATATTAAAACTTTAAAGCATTGGCTTATTTGCCCCTCCATATCTTTTCACAAGCATGAGTTATCTTTAAAAGTAACTATGTGATTTACTCACATATACCTTATAAACACTTAATAATGATAATACTTCATTATCAAAGAAAGTTACGTTTTCAAGATCAATTTAGCCTCTGATAGTAAAGGGAAATAATTCTACACTATTTTGGACCTTTATCATTTTTCACTAGGATAATTTCAAATGCCAAAATATCTCTACACTCCTAGTTGTGGAATATGTGTGTGTGTGTGTGTTTGTATGTCTGCGTGATTGTAGATTTCCACTATTTTACATACTCAAATGACTTACCACTTCTGCCTAAAAATTTGTTTCTTAATATACAGTATAGCATTTTGGAAAAACAAAGTTTAGATACGTGAATTTCCCATTCTCTGACTTGTCAGTTACATAATCCTGGGAAAATTATCTAAATTTAGTTTATTCTTTTATCATTAAGGGTGATGATTTATTTACCTTCTATAATTGTGGTAATTACAAATCTCTGAAGTTTCATACTAACTTCTCAAATTAATTTCTCATTCTAGTCCTCAATTTATTTTTTTATTTTCATGTGAATATGGTGCATCTTTTACTCCCATAATTTCACTCCCATTCTTAGGCTGAATGTGATATGCCAAGAAATAGTGCCTTGGAGTTTACAATAGCAAAGACCTGGAACTCACCCAAATGCCCATTGATGATAGACTGGACAAGGAAAATGTGGCACATATACACCATGGAATACTATGCGGCCATAAAAAACATGAGTTTGTGTCCTTTGCAGGGACATGGATGAATCTGGAAACCATCATTCTCAGAAAACTGACACAAGAACAGAAAATCAAACACTGCATGTTCTCACTCACAGGCAGGTGTTGAACAATGAGAACACATGGACACAGGGAGGGGAGTATCACACACTAGGTTCTGTTGGTGTGGGAATAGGGGAGGTACAGCGGGGATCAGGGAGGTTGGTGCGGGATAACATGGGGAAAAATGCCAGATATAGGTGACGGGGGAAGGAGACAGCAAACCACCTTGCCATGTAGGTACCTATGCAACAATCCTGCATGTTTTGCACATGTACCCCAGAACCTAAAGTGTGATAAAATATATATATATATATGTGTGTGTGTGTATAATATATATAAATATATATATAAATTTTTAAAAAAGAGTGAAATAAAATTGACTCTGAGTCAGACAATTAATACCCTCCCCCAAAAAAAGAAAAAAAATAGTGCCTTCGAGTATCATTAGAAATCCATATGTCAACCATTATTATTAATTATTATTTTATTTCATACAAGATTTTTGAAGTTTTGCTCTCACTTTCAAAGCCTAGCCTTTGCTTTCCTTGCCTCACATCTCATTTACAGTTTATGTGTCAGTCACCCAAATGTTAATCACTCTTGCCACTCTTTAGCCCTTCTACACTACTGTCCCTGCAGCCCTCAGCATGGCACATGCCCTTTGCCACCTTGGGAAAATTCCTCTTCTATGTAAAGTTCTACTCTACTCTGTCCTTGAATATGTTGGATAAACATATCTAATGACATTTATTTGAACATTTATCTTTTAAAATTCAAATACACTTGTGGAATAAAACACTCCAGATCAGCTTTTTACATGTCAGCATAAATTAAAATCTTTTCTCCTGCAAGATACTGAAGTTCATATCTTTAACTCCATTAGTCCTATCTTTAGTCTCCTTAGGGTACTTTGGTATTGGTATTTCCAACTAATGCGGGGTCTGAGTCACAAAGAAAAAAATGACTGAGAGGATCTAACATTTACTCAGTGTGCCTACCACATAAGATTCACACACTAAGACAATCATATTCTTTCATATTCATCCATTAACTCTTTATGAAGTCACAGATAAAAATTCTTATCAATCAAAATTTATCACAGATAAACATCATTAATTATCAATAAAAATAAAGACATTAACTCTCAGAAGGATAAATTCACTTAAAAAAATTTTTTTTTTTGAGATGCAGTCTCGCTCTGTTGCCCAGGCTGGAGTGCAGTGCAGTGCTGTGATCTTAGCTCACTGCAATCTCTGCCTTTCACATTTAAGTAATCCTTCTGCCTCAGCCTCCCAAGTGGTTGGGATTACAGGCACATGCCACCAGGCCCAGCTAATTTTTCATTTTCAGTAGAGACAGAGGTTCACCCTGTTTCCAGGTTGGTCTTGAACTCCTGACCTCAAGGGATCCACCCACCTGGGCCTCCTAAAGTGTTGGGATTACAGGCCTGAGCCACCCAGCATGAATTCACTTTTGCAAGGTCACATAATAAAGATTAAACTAAAAAAAAGTCTTGAATATCATGAAGTTAAACTTACTTTGTTCTTTCACCTCTAATTAAAGTATGCACTCTGATTGTTCTTCCTTAAAGTCAGTTTCAGGTAGAATATAAAAAAGTGGTTAGGTGGCTGCTAATAAATTTTTCCCAGGACTTCTCATATTTCAACTATAATACATTCTAAGTAACTCTAGAATATTAAAAAGATAAATAGAGAAGAATAATAGCAGGCAAAATATATTGGATAGTTTTTTCTCATTGGATCTAGAAACAAATACACTTCTAAGATTTTCATTTATTCAGTTGAGCTAAATCAAGCTTTTAAGTATTCTCAAATCCATTTTGAAGAGGACACTATTCTTAAACAAAATATTATAGCATATGACTCAGTATAACTCATGTAATTATGTAATACATTCAGAGAAAGAATAAGTATGTAACATTTATCAAATTATAAATTGTATAAACTTTGTACATTAAATACCAGAAATTTGATTTTTTGTGCTTTGATTCCACAAACATATTGAGTGTTTGATATGGCTTGGAAAACTTTTTGGGTAGTATTCTGCTGATATTGCCTGGAAAAATATGGGAGATGAAAAACGACATACAAATGTTTTCAGTGGTTAGTTTAGTGTTCTTATACATTATAAAACTTTTTTGCTGCATAAGACTATTAAGAAAATCAAAAAGACATATCATGTAATTATTTTACTGAGATGGCTGATTCTCCACGAGACCAACTACAAAGTGCAATTTACCCTCCAGAGCTCCCATTCAGTCAGGCTAAGGCTGGTACGTCACCTGAAATCATAACCTTGCTTGACTTATTTTTTCCAGTTGTGTTTCCTACACTTTCTGAGTGGTTTCTTTTTGGTTTTTGGTTTCTTTTGGCAGAATTTCTTTATTGAATCACTTGCCCTCAAATCCCAAGTTCAGATTATACTTCTGAGGGGCTATGACCTAAGATGGCTTCAGAAAGGTTTATTAACACATTCAATATTTGCCGTTTTAAAATAGTAACCAATTATATAAGAATCATGTTTAGAACAGTTCTGGTTTATATCAAGGCAAAGAAAGCTGATACAATTTAAAAAACAATGATCATTTCCTCTATTTCTTAATTTAAACCTTAACAACTATTACTTTTCATGCCTGGAATATCTTATATCTCATCATTTATTTCTATATTTATCTTTTTTTGCTGTTATGTACAAGGTAAATATAATTCACTAAATTATCTTCTTAAGTCTTGGACACCATAAATCAGATACAAATTATTTTAAAAAGTAAAATAATATCATAGAAATTTTAACACTATAGCTACTTATATATGATCACTATAAGTTATCTTATATGTATTTTTTCTAAAACTTTCACATAAATTACAAACATATAGATTTGTAGAAAACTGTTGTCCTTTGAATAAGGTGAAATCATATAGTCAATCAAATGGACATATTTTATTTGAGAAGAGTTTATATTTTTTTCAGCTCAACATTTCTTCTTTTTTATAATAGACTAAGTCCCTAAATCAGATATAGCCTTATCAATGAATGACAATCCTCTGTAGCTAAAGTCTTATTTCAACATATAGGCAATTTAAAATATACTGAAATGTTAGAATTTATGTAGAGTCCAGTTTTATACTTTCAGAACACACACAAATGCTTCGACATTCATTGAAAAGTTATTTCTTTGGCAAATAACTCTTGCTTACTCTTCCCCTTCAAGAGAACAGGATCTAACAAGATCTATAGTCTCAAACTGTTTAAGATCTCTAGAGTTTGCTGTTACTCTTGAAGTAAGACATTTCCTTTGGTGATGACCTCATTTGAAAGGTCAAGGAGTGAACAGGAAATTCTTAGAGATTGAGATGGCATTGCCAATAGAGGGGAGGAAATTACTTACTTCATTATTTTCAAAGGACTTTTTTGTTTGAAGGTCAGATTAGGGCTTTCCATCCTCTGTTCTTTCCCCAATTAAGTCTTTCACAATAACAAAATTTGTTTCTTGCTTGCTTCCCCTGTAATAGGGAGGAGAGATTCCTATGCCTCATGTGCATTTTCTTCAGCTAAATGAGATAAAGAGTGATGATAACTGGTATCTAATTTAAAAACCTGAAATAAAATTTTCCTCAAGTTATCCTGGCTTAATGTATGTATATGTGATATCAAATATGCTATTTTTGAAAATATTATTTTATTTGAAAATTTGCACATAAAATATCCATGTAATTGACTGTTTCAACTGCTCTTATCCAGCTCTCAGTCAATACAGAAAAAATTCCACTGCACTCCAGCCTGGGTAACAGAGCTAGACTCTATTTCTAGAAAAGAAAATGAGTATAACATACTGATGTAAATGAGAAATGTAAATATCTTCAATCCAATGAAAGAAACACATAGACAAAGACAGTTGATGGAAAAAGGAAGTAATTGATGGAATCAGGAAGATCTTGAAATTGGTGTATTATTTGATCTACAGGACAGTTTTCCCAGAGAATGCCGTCACATCTTCTAATTCTGTGAGGCTCATATATTCAAGATGGGCTTAAAAACAGATTAATCATAATAATAATGCCATTAATCTATAGGATATAGATATGTGGTAAAATTAGGGGTTTTGTTCCAGATAGTAGGATGTCTTAAATGCCAACCTGCTGTGTGAGCTTAATTCAGAAAGTGGAAAAAGTGAGGATTTTTGAGAAGGATAGCACTTTCAAAGCCAAACCAACCCAAATGCCCATAAATGATAGACTGGATAAAGAAACGGGGCACATATACACCATGAAATATTATGCAGCCATAAAAAAGAATGAGTTCATATCCTTTGGAGGGACATGGATGATGCTGGGAATCATTATTTCAGTAAACTAACACAGGAACAGAATACACCACATGTTCTCATTCATAAATGGGAGTTGAATAATGAGAACACATAGACACAGGGAGGAAAACATCACACACCACGGCCCGTCGGGGGGTGGCGGGCAAGAGGAGGGAGACCATTAGGACAAATACCTAATGCATGCTGGGCTTAAAACCTAGATGATGGGTTGATGGGTGCAGCAAACCATCATGGCTTATGTACACCTATGTAACAAACCTGCACATTCTGCACATGTATCCCAGAACTTAAAGCAAAAAAAAAAAAAAGAAAATATTTGAGGTCAGAAGTTCAAGACCAGCCTGGCCAACATGGTGAAACCCCATCTCTACAAAAATACAAAAATTAGCCAGGCACCTGTAATTCTAGCTACTCAGGAGGCTGAGGCAAGGAGAATCCCTTGAACCCAGAAGGTGGAGGTTGCAATGAGCTGAGATTGCACTTCTGCATTCCAGCCTAGAAGACAGAGAGAAGCCTGCCTAAAAATTAAAAATGAAAAATAATTAATGACTAAAGACAGTATAAATTTGTGCATCTAGTTGTCCATAGTGACATATATTAAATAGACATTTGTATGGAATCTTTTTAAAATGGATATTTCCCGTTTTCTATAAATATGAAGGTAGTAGGAAACATCCAGAAAAGTTATAATTTTTAAATTACCATGAGTAACTATCTCAGTTTTCAATGGCAACTCCTAGGTTCTAGTTGTAAATTGCAGCAATGAATCAAATATGTGATTCCAAATGTGTTCTTATTACATGAAAGCTTTAACAATGCATGTCCATCTGGAAGATACACCAAGAAAGAGTCTGTCAAGACCTCAACTTCAGAGAGATCTTTAGGTGAGGATTAAATACTTAATCAGGGAGAAATGGTACAGTTCAGAAAGAATTTTTGATTTGAGATTTGACCATTCCTCCTATTTGACAATTTCAAATCATAATGGAAGAGAAATGTCTTTAAGAAGGAATAAGTAGCTTTCATTGCTTGTGCAAATATTGTAAATGGGAGAAGCTATCAGGAGATGACTTTATCCTAATTTTTGCATTGTGTTTGTGTAAATTTAAATCACATCTTTTTATTGCCAATAAGTTTTCTTGCAAGCACAAGTTTCTTTTTCCCAAATGAGATGCAGATATATGTGTCATATGGTAATTTGGTTATAAATGTAGATTAAATGCAGAGAAATGCTGTGTTCCTGTCAGTGGAAATAATTTTATATGCATGAGGAAAATATACAGCATAGAAAGCCTTGGGTCAAACGAAAGTTATGAAAATAATCACTGTTAAGTAGACAGAGCAAGTATAAACTCTGCCGGGAAAATCTTTTTACTTCTACCACTCAGATAAATTATTTTCAATTAAATTAATTTTCTGGGTAATAATACTACATAATGAAGCGATTACTATAGTAGGAAATTTGTCATTGCCAAACTTATTGCAAGCAATCTTTATCAGTACCATACATAAGTATAAATCTCTGCTCAGATAATCTATTTCTTGGATGACTCCAAAGAAAATCCTATTTTATTGGAAATTTCAACGTAATTTCTACTAGAATTGGTTCATATTGCTTTGACCAATAGATAACAATGGAATTAAAGGAAGAAGAGACAGAAAATTTATTTGTTTATATTAACTTCAGAAAAATCTGAGAAGATAAAAACTACTTTCTAAGGTCTGGGATATATACTTCTGGCTACATTAGACTATCCCTAATTCTTTTCTTACATTCTGAATGTTTATTTTACTTATTTTACTAGCTTCTCTTTCTTCTATTCCCACTGGATTGAAATAATTCCTCAAGTATTAGTTTTTACCTTGGTTTATCTCTACATTTATTCTGCACAAATTTAATCTGATCTGATGGTTTCAATGCTCCCTTTGTTTACCGGTATTTTCTTCTTACTGTCCTTGATTTTTTTTCACAAGGAAATTCCAGACATAATTCTTAAAAGTTCTTTAAAACGATTTCCTTAGATTTCTCATGATCATTGAAAATACATACTTGGCTCTAAACCTTTCTCCATCTACATCAGTGACATGGTATTTCTCCCACTGACATGATCCAAATAAAATTTTAGGGTCACATCCTGCATGTTTCCCCATGACTCCCTACACTGTCACCTCAAAACAAAGTCAATTTCCTCTTTTGTTTCAATCTTTATTGTTTCTGTACAATTTTTGGTGTGTTAAAAATATTTCAAACAGTGACAGTTTATATTTCCTTTATACTTATACCAAAACTATTTCATACTCAAATCTCTCATATTTGCTTCCCTTGATAAGAGTTTTAATTCACTAAAATTTACAGCTGACAGCATTAATCAGTTGTTATAAAGTGACAGTAAAAATTACCTCTCTGTTGTATATAAACTGAGTATGATAATCACAGTTCTCCAGTAAGGCAGTACTCATAGGGTGTGTGTTGGAGGGAAAAGAGGTTGGGTCACACACACACAAAGAGTTTTATTATAAGGAATTGGCTCATGTCATATGAAGGCTAGTAAGTCCAAAATCTGCAGGGTGAGCTGGCAGAAGAGACTCAGGAAAGCCAGCAGTACAGCTCCAGTTCAAAGGCAGTCTGCTATAGCGTTCTCTCTTGCTTTGAAGAAACTAGTGATTTTGTTCCCTTCAGGCCTTCAACTGATTGAATGAGGCCCACCTACATTAACAAGGACAATCTACTTTACTCAAAGTCTACCAAATTATGTGTTTTAATCTAATTCACTTGATCTTAGCCAAAAGGCCAAGAAGCGATGTTTTAATCTTATTCAAAAACTCCCCCATACAAATGTCCAGAATAATATTTGACCAAATATCTGGGCACCCCATAGTCCAGTAATATTGATGCAAAAATTAACCATTTCAATAAGCTATATAGATAGCTTCAGACAAACACTTCCTAAAAGGTATCACCTCAAGCATAAGCTTCTGGTTATAGACTTGATGAAACAGATCATTGCATACATCAGGAATTTATGAATGAGAAAAAGAGAGAGAAGAGATAGTTCAAGACTCTAACACTATACACATATTTCAATGCCCAGTGTAAAGAACACATGTTACATCTGCTTATAAGAGAATACTTTGGTGCAAAAAGTTACATTTAAATTAAAAACCAGTTTACAAATGGGATTTTGGTATAATAAAATGTTTTATTTTTACCAGCAAGACTTCTCATTAATCTTATTGCAAAGAAGTTTGTAACGTATGTGTTTTGTCTTCCCTGATATATAATAATCCAGCAATTTTAATAAATATTTTATTAAAATAAAATGTTTTGTTTCCTGAGGAACGATATTAAAAGAGATCTTAACACTCATTTTGAAATCCAGACATGCCCCAAAGTATAATATCTTCTCCTATATGTTTAGTTTCTAGAAATTGATGGGGGTGTACAAATCAGTAGCCTACATATCTAAATTATCAAATTATCTTTTAATAAGTTTATGTCATTATTCATGTTGTTTCTACTATATGTTGTAATTAAATGTGTTAATAAAAATACTTAATATTATATTTTAGTGGGAAAAATATCCAAAGCGCAGGCATTTTAATGATATATTTTCTCATGTGGTTGGTTGCATATGGATGTGTTTGTGTATATTGTGAGAGTTATTCCTTAGGCCTAAACTGTGCACCCTCAGTGATCAGACACTTCTCAGTGAATACAGAATAGGAGCTTCATAGGATGGAAAATCGCCTTGGTAAGCTGTGACCGCCATTAAATTTCTTTCCCGGATATCACCGTTTGGGTAGGTATTGTACAAACTAGGAGAAATAGCCTACATTCATCAGAATTTACCACATGCTAAGTAATTAATGTGAATTATATAATCTAATATTTTCAACAACTCTATACAGTACGTATTACTGAAAGTCCTATTTAAAGATGAGAAAATTTCAACTTGGAGCTGTTAAGTAGCTTGTCCAAGGTTAATGATCATGTTTTAATAGTGTAAAATTATATAAAGTATAATATACCTTATAAATGATATAAGGTATAATATACATATAGAGCTGAACTAGCATTTGTATGTATCCTCATATCTGTGCCCTCTGATTTTCAAATTCGAAATTGAGAGAACAGGAGACAACATTATTTTTGATACAAAAACAACAGAAATGAAAATTATATTTTCATCTCAATTTATTTTGATATGAGCATAAGAGATGGCGGTTTGACTATCAAAAGAAATCTACCTTTTAAATTAGACAGAAGGTTTTTCAATGCATTTACAGTTCCGATGGTCAACCTTCTATCAGCAAGTTAGAAAAAAAGGTATTTTACTCTTTTGTTTTGTTTTAGTCACATATTTTTCTAGACTGGTGGATAGGGAATGCCAGAGACAAGTAATAGTCATGAAAAAATATTGTTTATTGAAATATAGAATACTATTTGTTCTCACCCTGCCATTTGCTCCTTCATGTTTAAAGACAAGGAGATGATCCAAATAAAGTACCTTTCACAGTACGTGGAATATGTAGGTGCTCAGTAGATGTTAGCTCCCTTTTCCTTTTTGCTTTCTCTTCATTGAAGCAGAACTGCTAACTCAGATACTTGCATGTCATGGGATCACTTTTTTTCAAGATTGTGGGTTTTTGGAAAGCTTAGGCATATATTATTAGAGCTGCATGCTAACTGAAATGGTAACTTACTTGCATTCGAGATGAAGGGGTTTTGGTATTGAATTTAATGCTTAATTTAAGTTAATTTTATGCATTTTCTGAGGCATTGTGTGGCCTTCTAATTTTCCACAAAGCCAAGTGTTCTCTCTGTAGAAAGGGCACTTGTGATTACTTTATTTGGTGCACGTGTGTTCTACGCACATGTCAAAAAACAAAACAACAACTGAAAACACATCTGCATCTTATGATGTGATATGTCCCCATTGGGAAAGCAAATTGTTTGGTTATTTCATAAGATCTCATAAGATAAAATGAGAATATTATCTTAATCTCATTTTCATTTTCCCCTTTATCTCATAAGATAACATGAGAATATTATCTTGTTCTCATTTTCATCTGAAGAGGCTACGACTTTTCAGACTGCCTTTTTTCCCACTGTGATACCCATATTTTAAAAGAAAGAACATTTTAATTTGTCTTCAGGGTTATTTTATGAAGTGATATCTCATTGCATTGACTCATTCAAAAGGGGAAAGTAACGTCTCTTGCCTGGGAATTGGTGAAGAGTGGAATATATAGAATGAATAGGAAAAAAACACCGTTCACAGAAGAACTCCCCAGCACACTTGCTCATTCACTTATCAAGTATTAGAACAGCCTTAGTTTCATGCCAGACCCTATGATTGATGAGCTCAAGCTTAAAATAAATGGGATCTAATTTTTCTTTTCACAGAATTTATGGAAATCCAGTGTGTAAAGTGGACCTCCAGGCTTTTTCCAAGTAAGCCAAAAGCTACTGGTTTAATGTTAAATTAACAGCAACAAACAAATGTTGTTGAATAAATGAATGGGAAAAGTAAAGGTCCAGAATGGATAGAAACAATTTCCTTTTCTATGAAATGCCAAGATGGCCATGACCACTGAAGTTGGTCACAAATGGCTGAGTACTAAATTATTAAAACATATTGCCCTCCACTTTCTTGTAACTTTACATATAGTGCTTTGTTTCAAATTCCAGAATAACTTTTTTTTATTATTATACTTTAAGTTCTGGGGTACATGTGTAGATCTTGCAGGATTGTTACATAGGAATACAGATGCCATGGTGGTTTGCTGCTTCCATCCCCCAGTCACCTACATTAGGTATTTCTCCGAATGTTTTCCCTCCTCAATCTCCCCACCCTCTGCTATCCTTCCCCAGTCCCCTACTCCTCAACAGACCCCAGTGTGTGATGTCCCCCTCCCTGTGTCCATGTGTTCTTATTGTTCAACACCCATTTACGAGTGAGAACATGCGGTGCTTGTTTTTCTGTTCTTGTGTCAGTTTGCTGAGAATGGTGGTTTCTAGATTCATCCATGTCCCTGCAAAGGACAAGAACTCATCATTTTTTATGTCTGCGTAGTATTCCATGGTGTATGTGTGCCACATTTTCTTTATCCAGTCTATCCTTGATGGGCATTTGTGTTGGTTCCAAGTCTTTGCTATTGTAAACTGTGCCTCAGTGAACATACATGTACATGTGTCTTTATAATAGAATAATTTATAATCCTTTGGGTGTATACCCAGTAATGAGATTGCTGGTTCAAACGGTATTTCTATTTCTAGGTCTTTGAGGAATCACCACAATTCCACAATGGTTGCACTAATTTACACTCCCACAACAGTGTAAAAGTGTTTATGAAACAACTCATAAAATCATATTTATGGAAGAAGCAAATAAAGGCAACAGCTATATTTATATATTTAACAATTTTGCAATCTTCAATTAAAAAAGTAACTGTTTTGTACATTTTCTTCAATAAATGAAGCACTTTGCTTTCTTGAAATAAGCTATAAGCTAATAATAAATACAAGATGCTAAATCAAGGCTTTGGATTTTAATGATCCAACTATTAATACTAGGATAAATTCATAATAAGAGAGAATCAGAGCACTGACATATTGATCATACATTTCCTAAAATTAAACTACATCAGATTAAGACTGTGACATCATGCAGATCCCTTATTCCAGTGATCACATATTTCAAATTTCTCAATGTATTAGAAAAGGTATGACTGCCTCTCCACAGACTGTATCTAATAAATGAAGTTTCATTATATTTGACCAGTATATTCATATTGTAGATATTGAAAAGTAAAAGACATGAAAAAGATTCTGACTCTCCTGCTATTTTTGGAAGAGTTGGAGCTAAGTTTGAATCCCAACTGTGCCATCTGCCTGCCTCATGACCTAGTTTGAATGTCTCATTCTTCTCTCCCTTGAAATCCTCATCCATACAATGTGAATAATACTAATGATGCATTCTAGTACGTGTGGTGAGAGGTTTCAATTATATAAGGCACATAAAATAAAAAGTATCTGAAACATAATGTATTTTCTACGTATTAGTTCTTTCCCTTTTTCTCTGCAAATGGTTCCTAAACCCACAAGCATCTTTGCATAAGCACCTTAACTACAAGTGGCATCAAGTAAATGTAGTCAGGAGAGGACAACATTGGTCAAGCATCTGCCCATGATGTTTATACTATGATTCTCTCTTGAAGCTATGTGATGATTGTCATACCCCAAATATCTGCAAATTCAGTAAAGATCTTGAGGAAAAGTAATAGATAAGTCCCTCCTTTCTACATCTTTGAAGGCAGTAGCTTCCAAACATGGCCCTACAAGTTAAGGATTCCTGAGCCCCAACACAGGAGATTCTGATTCAGTTTGCCTGTGCTTATGCCCAGGAATCTTTAGATTTAAAAATTCTCTCAAATGATTCTAATATTAACAGCATTTTGTCATCACTGTGCTATGACACCATGTTCAGTCTTAAGTCTATAAATCCTGTTTGTGGAGGAGGTAGATAGCCCTTGCTTTTGAAAATTAGCAATAATTACAAATATAAATTCCTCTATGATTTGAATGTCTCTCCCATAATTCATGTGTTAGAAACTTAATGCTTATGCAACAGTGTTGGAAAGTAGTGTCTAGTAAGAAGTGATTAGAGCGCGAGGGCAGAGACCTCATGAATGGATGAATGTTGGTCTCACAGGAATGGGTTAGTTATTGCAAGAGTGGGCTTGTTATAAAAGCAAGCTTAACCCCCTTTTACATTTTTGCTCTTATATCCTTTCTTTCCTTTCTACCTTCCTCCATGAGATGATGCAGCAAGAAGGCCCTCACCAGATGTGAGCCCCTAGACTTGGACTTCCCAGCATCTAAAACTCTAAGAAATAAATGTTTTTAAACTTCTGTTTAAACTACCCAGTCTCAGGCATTCTGTTCTAGCAACAGCAAAACAGACTAAAACAATTCCTTGTTTTGAAGAAGATCTCGAATCCATTTTGCTGTCTTGAAGGGAACTGACCATAAAATGTGTTTTGATCATAAGCATCCATTTACTAACTTCTCTCTCCAGCGCTATGTTCATAAAATAACAAGAACAATAGCAACAACAACAATAATTTACTAGATGAACCTGGCAAAAAGAGTCTGATTCATTAGCAGTTACAAATTATAAACTTCATGCTAGAAAAAAAATCCTTTATTATAATATAGGTAGTATCTGCTGAGAGAATTAAGACGATTTTCCTGGGAACTTTCCTGAAGATATTATAGTTTATTACTCCAAGATATATTTTTTGCTGCTTCTGGCAGGACATTCAGTTTCATTTGGTTGTTTACATTTAATTTAATTTATTACCATTAACCTTCCAGTTAAGACCATTTTGGTTAAACTTGTTCTTATATGACAGTATCCATCTGCCTCTTTTATTTTGTGTCAGGAAATAAGGGAATTGAAATACATTTTTGGCTTTAAATTAAGTTTGTCTATTGCAATAAGAAGTACAACCAAGTTCATGTTTGATATTAAATATTTCATGCCTTTCTAAATTCTGTACAAGTGTAGGACTGATATTGTCCCCTGCATTTGGGTCTTTAAAACAGGAATATAAACCTGTTATTAAAAGTATACACATGAGTTTCTCTACCAAGGAATAGTTCTGATTGCAGTAGAAAGATGTTTAAGCAAAACTCTGACCTTTGTGTGTGTATGTGTGTGTGTGTGTATAGAAATATTTACTAACATTGTTCCCAATTGGTTAAGTGGTCTTATACAGGATTCTATAAATTTTTAGAAGCAAATGAGTATAACATGTCAGAACACTGCATAAAACTGACTTATTGAGATTCCACTTGTAAGACACTCTATATTCCCAAGGAAACAAAGTATATGGATTTACTGTTATTATTACTAATACACTTGTTTGGCCTTTTTTTTAGAGGGGGATTGGACACCCTTTTCTTGTGAATTTTGTGTTTTGTGAACTACTTTGGGACGACTTGCTCATAGTTTGTTTTGCTGACTCTAGGGTAGAGGGAACATATTGCTCTTGAAAGGAATTAGTTATTCCAGAGCACACTGGTATTTGTGATGGTTTTGTTTATTTAAAAGACTAATTCCCACTTCAGGTAGAACTTTCAAGTAATGAACTATTTTTTCTTCTAACATCCTAGGAAACTGGGAACTAGAAATTGATTGACATAAGCTTGTATAGTTAGATGGAACTTAAATGCACTTAAATACACTTCTGAGAGTATCAGATGGGTTTGACATTACTTTAAAAAACCAGGTTCTTGACCTAAAGAGCCACTTGCTTGTTAATAAGACTCTTATGAAATACACACATGTTCATCATCCCTTGGGACTTATAAAGTCATCCTGCAAATATCTTGTCAGTCATTCCTCAGTTTGAATAGCTAGAATCAGATCTAAATCTTCTCTCTAAAGAACTGTTTTTAATTGAAGAATATAAACATTCTTTTAAAACATTCTGGCATATTATTTTATATACACCAGATCCTAATTAACTTTGTGTGAACAAAGTGCAAATATAAGAAATACTAAAATCCATTTTGAAAGTTTATCCATAGTAACCTAGTTTACAATCTAACCAGAAATACCTATTTTTACCTTTATTATTTGATAATGCTGGCAAAATATTTTAAAAGTCCAATATCTGATGAGTGGTTCAAAACTTGCAAGGTATACAATTATCTAATCTGGGAAAACCACTTTATATTGATTGATTTGAGTGTTTTTTAAATTGTACTTTAGGTTCTGGGGTACATGTGCAGATCATACAGGATTGCTGCATAGGTACATACATGGCAAGGTGGTTTGCTGCCTTCATCCCCCCATCACCTATATCTGATATTTCTCCACACATTATCCCTCCCCACCCTCCTCCTCGCCCTGCTGTCCCTCCCCTAGCCACCCCCCCCAACTGACCGCAGTGTGTGATGCTCCGCTCCCTGTGTCTTTGTGTTCTAATTGTTCAACACCCGCCTACTAGTGAGAACATGCAGTGTTTGGTTTTCTGTTTTTCATTATTTGAAAGTAGGGATCTTGACTAAGACATTCAACCTGTGCAGCAGTCATAAAATTTAGTATCCCCTTTGTGACAAGCTGCATGTGGAAGGGCTGGGGAGGAGCTATTCACAATATCTTAGGACATCAAACACAAACCAGGGCCTTCCTGAGCAGCGTATATGATCAATCTATACCTAAAAACAGTTTACCATCATGGAAGTGATGATAAATGCTCCAAAGACTGCCAGTTTTTTTCTATTGTGATAAACTTGAGCAGGTTTCCCTCTAACACTCACGTAATCGGTTCTCGCCAATAAATATTACGTCTTTAAAAGTTTCAAAATATTTTAAAGGTCTAACTTTTACTTTTGACTTGTTTGCTGTCTCTGGAAGCAGTAGGCTTACAGTCTGTGGCAACTGGCAGTAAGAATCAACACAGTTTTCCTTTTCCTTTTCCTTTTTCTCTAGTGAAAACGATTTCCACTTTAAGTATTCTGCACTCGACAGTTAATGAGAGGAAACAATACTCCCTGACGAAATCATAAACATTCTAGATGGTCTTGTAAATTACTTTCCCAAGAAGCTACACAAATGATATGTTTCACATGTTGAGAATTGTGACAAGTATGGTACTCAACACCCAATGTTAGAACTTACTTTGTTTAAAGCCATGAAGCAAATAGACTGAGATAACATATCTATCTCCTAACCCCAAGATGCTTATCATCTTCCTAGAGTTCAAGATTTGCTTACAAAAACAACAACAACATCCACAAGAAAGCAATAAGAGGAAATGAATGGCAATATAGATAATAAACACTGAAAGGAGTTCACTGCAGGTTGGCGTAGTTAAGGCAATGACGACCTATGGTTGGTCTGAGAGAGTGGCAGGATTCCAAATAGAGACTTTTTTCAAAAAAAGCATGGTTAAAGGTCATCAGCATCAAAAACGCATTTTAAAATGTTTGTCAAATGTGGTCTTAAAAGTCCCCACGTTTTTGAAATCTTCTTGGTTGAGCTCTCATTTGGTAGAGAACTTGCCTTGCGGCAAAGCAGATGCGCTTGAATCCTGCCCTGGGAAGAGACCTCCTCCAAGGGTTGAGGATGAGTTTAGATTCTCTCAGCTGCATTCCGTTTCTCTCTACTCCCTGAAGACTGACAGCTGGGGATTTGTAAAGTGGGCATTTATCCACCACTCAGAACAGTTCTGGAACTATCTGTTCAATTTGGGCAGGCTACGGAGAAACCATCTGTGGGTGACTACTTTTGCGTGTAATTTTAAATAAACTTGAAATAATGTCCTAGAGGCAACATTCTCTTCTTTCTCAGTCACAAGTAATCCTGAGACAAATGAGCCCCCAGCTAGAACTGACTCATTTAAAATGTACAAACATCTCCAATGTTACCTCAACAATCTCTCTCTGAATATAAATTACTTGCCTCCACCTTGTGAAAAAATAATTTATATTAGATACTGTCTCATCTTCCTGACATCTGAGGGGTTCCTTTGACACTAATCATTCTTTTTTTAAAGACAGTGTCACTGTGGTGCCCAGGCTAGAGTTTACTGATGTGATCATAGCTCATTTTAACCTTGAACACCTGGGCTCAACCCATCCTCCTGCCTCAACATCCCTTGTAGCTGAAATTACAAGCCTGGCTAATTTTTTATGTTTTGTAGAGACAGAGTCTTGCTATGTTGCCCAGGCTGGTCTTGAACTCCTGGGCTCAAGCTATCCTCCCATGTTAGCCTCCTAAAGTGCTGGGATTATAACTGTGAGTCACCACACCTAGCCCAGTTTTAGTTCTTAATGTTGCTTCTTGAGTTTTATGAGCGATCAAAGTAAAATGGTGACGTCTGGATTAAGTTAACAGAGCAGACATTATAAACAAAGGGTGTTTGTAGACAAAACAGGGTACCCGCCTTCCAGTTGTCTGCCCATCCCCCAAGAATTTTGACTGTGTTAGAAAAAGGGTTTGCAAGTAAAGATTAATCCCACAATGCGAGTCTTCATAGTGTGAGACCAGCAATTTGTATATGATTGTTTGAAATACACATTGATATAATTTCATTAGAAAGCCATTTGACAATCTATGTTCAGAGATTTATAAACATGCACACCGTTGACTATAATTCTTAACTCCTAAAAAATGCTTATCCACATGAATGAAAATGTCTTCAGAAGAGAAATGATTTTAAAATTAAAATAGTTACCTAGAGATGGTAGAATTCAGAATGACTGTCCAAAATGTCTAATCTATTGTTTATAACTTGTTATTTAGGATATCTAGCAGCAAATGGAGCTGTTCCATCCCGCTTTTTCTTTTTCAACAAAGTGCAGTGGCACGATCTCTCGGCTCATTTCAACCCTTGCCTCCCAGGTTCACGCCGTTCTCCTGTCTCAACCTCCCGAGTAGCTGGGACTACAGGAGCATGCCACCACTCCCAGCTAAGGTTTTTGTATTTTTAGTAGAGATGGAGTTTCACCATGTTGGCCAAGATGGTCTGATGTCCTGATCTCTTGACCTCGTGATCCACTCGCCTCAGCCTCCTAAAGTGCTGGGATTACAGGCGTGAGCCACCCCGCCTGGCCCCTTCCACTTTTATTCTCACTATTTTGTGGCATATCTAAAAAGTTTTGTGTCATGTGGGCATACACATGCATACGCATACAAAGTCACACACCTTCTGAAAGAAGACAATGGCCTTCTAACAAAACGATCTCAAGACCTTCCACTTTGAATAGAGAAGTGGTTTTCAAGAAGTTATGCAGCACCTAAATCCTTGGGCCATAACTCTTAGCCTTTTTTAAGTCTTTGATCTTTTCTTCTCTCCTATTGTAATGCAAATATTCAGTGTTTGATGTGAATCACTGAGAGGATGAGATGGTAATATTGCATTTATTGTGAGCAAACACCATCTTTATTATTTATATGCACATAAAATTATGTCCTATTTTTTCATCTTCAACTAGTCTTACTTTGATATTATTAAATATTAAGGAATGGACATGTACCTATTAATGCAACTGTTCCCTACTGCTGATATACCAACCATGGGGTATTAATTCATATCAAATAATACATTGCATTTATAATATTATTATCTAGCCCTATAATATTATATATAATACTATATTCAATAATATTTATTAAATACTATTTTATACTAATATTAGCAAAACATTATTTTGATAAATAATATTTGAATGCTATTTTATTATATAGCAAGTACCATTTTATTTACCTTAATTTTAATAAAATTATATTTTGCTTTATCTTTAGAGGAAGGGATCAATGTCACTCTGCATAGAGATGTCTACAATATTATTTAACTAAAGGGCTGGTATTTGTTCTTAACACAGTCAAAATAAGATTTTTGTTTGTTTGTTATTTCCTTATATATTTTTCATGTTAACTTCTTATCAGATTTATGATTTGCAATATTTTCTCCCATTCTCTAAACTGCCATTTAATTTTGTTGATTGTTTCCTTTGCTGTGCAGAAGCTTTTTAGTTTTATTTATTTATTTATTTATTTTTCTTTTTTTAAAATGGTACTTTAAGTTCTTGAGTACATGTGCAGGTCATGAAGGATTTTTACATAGGTATACACGTGCTATGGTAGTTTGCTGCATCCATTCCCCTGTCATCTACATTAGAAATTTCTCCTAATGTTATCCCTCCCCAATTTCCCTACCCCCTGCTATCCCACCCCTAGCTCCCCAACCCCCCAACACGCCAAGCGTGTGATGTCCCACTCCCTGTGCCCATATGTTCTCATTTTTCAACACCCACCTATGAGTGAGAACATGTGGTGTCTGGTTTTCTGTTCTTGTGTGAGTTTGCTGAGAATGATGGTATCCAGCTTCATCCATGTCCCTGCAAAGGACATTAACTCATCTTTTTTTATGGCTGCATAGTATTCCATGGTGTATGTGTGCCACATTTTCTTTATCCAGTCTATCCTTGATGGGCATTAGGGTTGGTTCCAGGTCTTTGCTATTGTAAACAGTGCCACAATGAACATACATGTGCATGTGTCTTTATAATAGAACAAT
>CAUYLG010026172.1:0-20009 GCA_963573385.1 Cacajao melanocephalus | reverse complement strand
TATGGTTAGTATTGTTATGTGTGAATTTGATCTTGCCATTTTGATGCTAGCTGGTCGTTTTACCTGTTAGTTGATGCAGTTTCTTCATTGTGTCGATGCTCTTTACCATTTGGTACATTTTTGGAGTGGCTGGTACTGGTTATTCCTTTCTGTGTTTAGTGCTTCTTTCAGGAGCTCTTGTAAGCAGGCCTGGTAGTGACAAAATCTCTCAGCAATTGCTTGTTCTAAAGGATTTTATTTCTACTTCGCTTATGAAGCTTAGTTTGGCTGGATATGAGATTCTAGGTTGAAAGTTATTTTCTTTAAGGATGTTGAATATTGGCCCTCACTCTCTTCTGGCTTATAGGGTTTCTGCTGAGAGATCCACTGTGAGTCTGATGGGCTTCCCTTTGTGGGTAACCCTACCTTTCTCTCTGGCTGCCCTTAGCATTTTTTCCTTCATTTCAACCCTGGTGAATCTGATGATTATATGTTTTGGGGTTGCTCTTCTTGAGGAATATCTTTGTGGTGTTCTCTGTATTTCTCGGACTTGAATCATGGCCTGGCTTGCTAGGTTGTAGAAGTTCTCCTGGATAATATCCTGAAGAGTATTTTCCAGCTTGGATGCATTCTCTCTGTCACATTCATGTATACCTATCAAACGTAGATTAGGTCTTTTCACATAATCCCATATTTCTTGGAGGCTTTGTTCATTCCTTTTCACTGTTTTTTCTCTGATCTTGCCTTTTCATTTTATTTCATTGAATGGATCTTCAATCTCTGATATCCTTTTTTTTTGCTTGGTTGATTCAGCTATTGAAACTTGTGTATGCTTCACGAAGTTCTTGTGTTGTGTTTTTCAGCTCCATCAATTCATTTATATTCTTCTCTAAGCTGTTTATTCTCATTTGCATTTCGTCTAACCTTTTTTCAAGGTTTTTAGTTTCTCTGCATTGGGTTAGAACATGTTCTTTTAGCTCAGAGAAGTTTGTTCTTACCCACCTTCTGAAGCCTGTTTCTGTCAATTCATCAGACTCATTCTCCACCTAGCCTTGTTCCCTTGCTGGTGAGGAGCTGTGATCCCTTGGAGGAGGAGAGGCATTCTGGTTTTGGGTGTGTTCATCCTTTTCTTCCCATCTTTGTGGATTTATCTACCTGTGGTCTTTGTAGTTGGTGACTTTTGGTTGGGGTCTCTGAGTGGACATCCTTTTTGTTGATGGTGAAGTTTTTTCTTTTTGTTTTTTAGTTTTCCTTCTAACTGTCAGGCCCCTCTGCTGTAGGCCTGCTGGAGGTCCACTCCAGATCTTGCTTTTCTGGGGATTACCCACAGGGGCTGCAGAACAGTAAGGGTTGCTGCCAGTTTCTTCTTCTATTATCTTTGTCCCAGAAGGGTACCCACCAGATGTTGGCCTGAGATCTCTTTTATGAGACGTCTCTTTGGGTATACAGGGGTTGGGGAGCTGCTTGAGGAGACAGTCTGTCCTTTATAGGAGTTCAAGTGCTGAGCTGGTAGCTCCATTATTCCGTTCATAGCTGCCGGGCAGGTACGTTTAAGTTTGCTGCAGCAGAACTCATAAACGCTTTTGTCCCCAGTTGCTCTGTCCTAGGAAGGTGGGGTTTTATAAGTTCTTGACGTGCTGCTGCCTCTTTTCAGAGATGCCCTGCCCAGCAAGGTGGTATTCTAGCCACAGTCTGCCAGCGGAGGCATTACTGAGCTGCAGTGGGCTCTGCCCAGCTGCTGTGTGAACTTCCTATTAGAACTGCCTTGGTAATGGTGGTCTGCCTCAGTAACAGCAGACTGTCTTGGTAATGGCAGACTGCTTCAGTAACGTCAGATTGCCTCGGTAATGGCGGACTGCCTTGGTAATGGCAGACTGCCTTGGTAATGGCGGACTGCCTCGGTAATGGCTGATGCCCTTTCCCCCACCGGGCTGGACTGTCCTGGGTCCAGCTGTGCTTGCTCTGAAACTCTTAATCCAGAGGGTTTCAGATTGCTGGTCTTTGTGAGGGGTAAGACCTGCTGAGCCAAATCACCTGGCTCCCTGTTTCAGCGCCCCCCCCTGCTTTTTTTTCAGTTGAAGGGTTGGCTCTGTATCCTAGGCATTCCAGGTGCCTGTTGAAATGGATGCCCAGATTTGTGTGAGTTTTTGTGCAGAGACCCCCAGTGGCGGCTGAAACAGCTATGCTGGAAGCTCATGGTGCTTTTCAGCCCAGGAATCTCCTGGTCTGTGGGCAGCAAAAACTCATTTGGAAATGTGGTGATCGCTCACCCTCTGCATTCTTCTCACTGGGAACTGCACTCCAAAGCTGTTCCTACTCGGCCATCTTGGATCTCTGCATATTTGCAATTTTTAAGAAGCCAGATTTGCTTAAAAATGTCCTTGTCAAAGCTGTAAAAATGATTAATTTTGTGATGATTAAGTTTAAAATTAATCATCATATGATAAAAAAATCATATGAAAAATGATTAGTTAAATGATTAATTTTATTAAATCTTTTTTTTTTTTTTTTTTTTTTTAGAGACAGGGTTTCACCATGTTGGCCAGGATGGTCTCAATCTCCTGACCTGGTGATCCTCCTGCCTTGGCCTCCCAAAGTGCTGGGATTACAGGCATGAGCCACCGCGCCTGGCCAATTTTATTAAATCTTAACCTTTAAGCACATATCTTTTTTAACATTCTGTTTGATAATATTGGAAGCATGCATAAAGCACTTCTGCTGCATTCTGTGTCAAGAAAAAGCACTCGTTTGATTATTTGACTTGGGAACATTTAGCCACCTTTTTTATGCAACATCATTTTTACATGAAAGAATGACTGAGCAGACAAAGTAGTGAGTATTCAAGCTTCGGTACTTGACATACATCTTCTCCAAAATAAATGAAGTGAGCCTGTCACATCAAGAAAAAGTATGACAAATGCTATCCTTCCTTTGGCTTTGGCGATGTTAATGTATCTTATTGTGTAATGTGCAACAGAACATTTTTTGAATAGCATTACAGTGCCATGTGTGGCATCATTTTGACACCAATCTTTTGGAGCTTAAAGAAAAAAGGAATTGAGTACTTTAAGTGTAGATGTGATAAACTGAAAGTATTAAGCAGAAAGTATTTGTTGTCCATGAAATGAAATTCAAATTTTCAAGCAAAGATTAGAATTTTGGAAAATTTGTGTCCAACACCATGAACTTGAGAGCCTACCAGTGCTTAAGGACATTTCTGATAAGATAGATGATGATTTTAAGAAATGGATTTATTTGAAAGTCTAGCTTATTATACATATTATAAAATTTACCTCTTAAGGTATGTAGTACAATGAATTGGGGCAAATATATATAGTCATGTATTCTCCTACACAAATAGGACATAGGATAGTTTCATCAACCCATAAAATTTGCCGAATTTTTTTTAAAAATTTTTATTTTTAGTTAATAAGTTAGAATGGCTGTCATAAAAAAGATGAAAGATAATAAGTGTTGGTGAGGATGTAGAGAAAAGAGAACCCTTGTGTAGTGTTTGTAGAAATGTATATTGATACAGTCATTATGGGAACCAGTATGATAATTTCTCAAAAAATGAAAAACAGAATTTCATACAATCCAGCAATTCCACTTATAAGTATATACCCAAAGGAAATGAAACCAGGATGCTGTAGAGGCATCTGCACTCCCGTGCTCATTGCAGCATTATTCTCCATAGCCAGGATACTGAAACAACATAAGTGTTCATCAGTGGATATATAAATGGATTAAAAAATATGGTATATATGCAATGGAGCATTATTCAACCTTAAAAAGAGGGGAAATCCTGTCATTGTGACAACATGGATGAACTTGCAGGTGTTTCTTTAGAATCAAGAATCTCTTCCAACTCCCAGCCCTGCAAACCACTGGTCAGATTCCTGTTCTCATATTTTTGCTCTTTACAAAATATAACAGTATATGGAATCACACAATACATAGCTGTCTGTGTCTGCCATCTTTCACTTAGCATGTTTTTTAAGCAAATGCGATCTTTTGATATTATATAATAAAATGTGTCAACATTTTATCTGCATAGCTCTGAGAACCAATATTTTCTAAATGCCCAGTCCATATGTTACAAAAGATTCCCTCACAATGCAGGATAAATTAATAGATTTTAAAGTATTGAGTATGAAAAGCTTTTCAATAAGTTTTCAGATCCTACTGCATTACTACTTGTGGAGTGTGAGTGTAGTATCAGAGAAGAATATTCAGAATTATCTGAAAAGCCTTTTCCAATACTCTTCTTTTCAACTGTATACATATCAGTGTGAGGCTAGGATTTTTTTTTCTTATAATTCAACCAAAATAACACATTACAACAGAATAAATTCAGAAGCAGATATGAAAATCCAACTGTTTCATATATTAAGGAGATTAGCAAAATTGCAAAGCAATGTCATACTTTTTGCTAATTATTTTTATTTTGGAAAATATTTTTATAGACATGTGTCGTTTGTGTTAATATGTGATGGGTTCATCATGCTATTTTAATTAAATTAATAAATATTTCTATGTTTTCTTAATTTCTTTCTAATACAGAAAATAGTCAAAGGTGTAATCCACGTAAACAAAAGCTATTTGGATTCTCAGTAATTTTTCAGAATGCAAAAGTCCCTGAGACCAAAAAGTTTGAGAACCACTGGCCTAGGTGGCTTGGCAGGTGCCCCTGGAGAATGAGAACAACTGGGGAGGGAAGGAGTTAGGGAACAAAGTGGATATCTGATGCCTTGGCTTGTAGTAAGATCTCAATACATATTAAGGAGTAAATGAAAGTCAGGCCATAAGCCAATGTAGTCAGGCTATTCGAAAGAATAAAGTTTCTGAAATGAATAGATGATTTTATCAAGGTCCCAGCATCCTGGTCCAGAGGGATATCCAGGTTGGTCTATCTGCTAACATAATTGATCTGGAAGAGACTGAGGGTGAACTGGAACTGGAGCTGATAGTTAGGTTAAGAGTCTAAGCGAATTCATCAGACACATGTAGAAATATCAAATGCTAGCAGAGGATGAGAGCACAGGATCTGTGGCAGGGGCTGCTAGATTCAGGAAGTCAATTGGGAAGGATGGACAGAATTTGTATGGGGAGAGAACAAGGGTTACTTGGCTGAGAAATACTTGGACCTGCAGATCTGGATTTGATCTGGGTCAAATGGAGGTTTCTTCTAAGGTTGAGATGCCCCCAAATCAAATCCTACAATGGCAGAATCTGAATGGGATTTCAGTGAAAATAGGAAGGGGTAAAACACAGGTTTGTGATAGTGCTAATGGTGGAGGGAGTGGGCAGTTCGGTCAGGTGTTGTAGAATATTGAACGAGGACTTTCGTCTTTGCATTTCCCGTCTCACTTTACCTTTAGCCTGAGTCTACAATATGAATTTCATAATCTCTAATCTTCACCAGAGGCCAGGAGTTTTGCTGGAGCAGAGATGGTGTGGTACTGAACATAGTGTCTCAGCACAAATTAGCTGATCTGTGTCACAGCCTGCTGACTTGCTCTCACATACACGCCTATTGTTCAGTTATAATCCTAAGAGAGAACACATTTGTTCTGAAACAGATAATTTTTAAAAAACATATGCTCAGTGTCGCTGTCAAAATCACATTGATACCCTTTTGTCTATAAATATAATATACCTTTCCTACAAATTTGGCAAAGCCAGAGCTTTTTAACGTGTTATTTTGAAAATTAAAGGTTATATTTAAAAATATTAAGCACAGGTTAATCTAGATTCTTTATTTATATTGTATTTGTGGTGACACTGAAATATCGAGAATTCTATAGGAATTCTATTCTAATTTTGTAATAACTAGTGTCCATGTATTCAGTATGACAGCATCGTTAATTATGTTGCAATGAGTATGGAAAACATATGAGCTGCTAATGCTAAGTATTACTATAAGTTATATCAAATCTTGCTTGCTACTGAGAATAAATTGTGACATCAACACCTTATCTTTAATAAATGCAGAAATCACCCTAACCTGACATTTTTATCTTACGATGTGTGTTGATAAATATAAAACTTGATATTTACTATAGGAAATGCAAGGTATATAATTTGTCAAGAAGAATTTAGTCTTCTTAACAGGCACATGATTATTTGGTTACCTTCTGCTGTCTGCTTCCTGTCTGCAAAGCGTGGTCCTTTCCCCCCACCTCCTCCTGCCCAATATCTTGTGAAGGTGCCAATTACTTTGCTGCTTATCAGTTGCAAACGATGCTTGGTGCAACGGGAGCATCAATTATTTGTGAGCAGAGAGCTAAAGCTGCTGGAATCATAATAAAGGATGCTGGAGCTTCCAGCTAATAGACTATGTCAAAAGGCAATGTGTAGACCAAAGGGAGCAAATTTCAGAAGTCTATGCCTTGAAGATGAACTTAGGCCAGATTTGCAGACTTTAATGCTATATAGGTTATGTAAGAATTTGCTAATGTTACTGAAGAAAACTGGTAAGACATTTTCCTTTTATCCGTGCAGCCTTTCACACCATGGATTTATTAATACTATTGACTTTTTCTTCTTGAATCTGGGGTGTGTGTGGTGTGTGTGTGTGTGTGTGTGTGTGTGTGTGTGTGTGTGTGTTTGCTTTGTTTCTAAATGGTAGCCAGATACCAGGTGAAGTTAGATGCAAGCTTTCTTTAGGTCCTTTTTCTTCAACAGTGAGCCCTTAAAGATGAGTTTGTAAACTTACTGTGCTTGTTATTGCCTTATAGTTTCAGGGTAAACTTTTTAACTTTCATTTTTTAAAGAGGAGGTTAAAGAGACGTAGGTGAGTGTGGAAACATTGATGTTGGCCAACTTGGCTTTGACAGTTTACTTCCAATTCTATGAATAGGGTTTCCAGTGCTGAGAAGAGCTCACATTTCTCTCTCTCCTGATATTCATATAAAATAATTCAACCAGCCCACTTAAACTTCCTGATTAATCTTGTAAGGATGCTCACACAAAATTAAAAGGATTAAAATGTATTTCTATAAGTGAGGACAATTCTTTAACAGCAGAATGATAATCCTAAATCTACCCTGAACCTGTTTTATGCAGGTAAAGGGAGATGATGAACTTCAGTTTGGCAGATGGTTCTCACTTAGGTGGATGAAGATAACCTATTGATTTTTAAAGTAAATTTTAAAGTTTAGAATAGTTTTACATGTATAGAAAAGCTGCAAATATAGTCCTCATATTCCCTGCAACATGCTCCCCTGTTGTTAACATCTTACATTATCAGGGTGCATTTGTTACAACTAAGGAACCAGTATTGCTATGTTACTACCTATTGATTTTTACTTTCACCTGAATATTTATTATTTGTAGGATAGCACTCCAATATTAGAAATTGCTCCGATATGAATTTATTATACTTATTTTCCCAAATCCATTATATTTTGCACACCAGCTTATTGCCTTCCAAGTTGATCACCCATTTGCTCTTGATGGCACTGTATCCTCTGGGATCCCACGTGCTACCATGTGCCCGTGTTTCTCTCGGCTGCTGAGCTTTGGGCCACATGTTGGGGTGAAGGTCAGATAGATGCACTGTGTGATGTTTCAGCTCCAGAATGAGAAGACTGCTAATCAGAAAGGGCACTTTAAAAATCACTCCACTTAATTCACATGTTTTACAGAAGAGAAAATGGAGGCCCAGTGAGGTAAGGTGACTCGCCCAAGGTCGCACACTGCTGGTGGTGGGACCTGGACTGATGCCCAGCCTCTTAACTCCTTTACACTTACTGCCTCTGATAAAATTTTCACAGTGATGCTTTTGTTCTATTTGTTATTTATACCCTGCCAACTTTAAAAAATAATTGGAGCCAGCTGCTCTGTTATTTACTTTGGTTTGAACACAATATCGATTATTGCATCCTACATGATTTAAGTGATTTAAAAAAAATGAATAATGCTCTAATCTATATTTGATAAATAATTTCTACCACCTAATAACCACACTATTGATGCCTTGCACATAGTAGGCACTCAATAAACAGAGGTAAAATAAACAACTGAATAATGCTTACTTGGATTTACAGAAAAAAATTCATGGTTCATGCAGGTGAGTGCAGCATAGCTGAGTGAGTGGGAAGAAATAAACTCTCTTATTGGCTCTGGAAAAGGGGGGCATGAGGGAGATACTGTGGGTGAAAGATGATTATTTTGGCTTGTGGTTCCCTTTATACAATTAGATGGGCTGCACAGGTGGGATGCACATCTGTGGAACCTCATAGGGTAGAAAGTGTCCCCGGTCCCATGCGTGCCTGGGCAAGTTGCTTGCCTTCTCTGAACCTTCCATTCCTCACCAGTGAGGATGTGAATACCTATGTCTTGGGGTTGTTGCCACTGTTAAATGATATGATAAAAAAGTGTTTGGCAAACTCTAAAATCTGTCATAGGTGTCACTTATTAATCTCTAGAATTATTTAGAAGGAACTCAGCATTTAAGGCAAGTTTTTTATGAAGTACCTGAAACCTTTCCTGTTTTGCAAGTTATCTAAGCATCATGAAAATGTTAGAATAATGAATATTGGGACTTGAAAAGAGAAATAACCAAATGGTTTTATAACTGAACCCAAGACATAGAAAACTGAGTCAAAGATGGCAGGCATTGGGATTTTATATCTGCCTGTTGGGGAGAAGAGGAACTGAGCCAGGCCAGAGTGTCCTGCTAATAATTTCTGCCCTGCTTTGGCTCAGGCTTTGTCACTCTGTTGTTAGGGTGGGGTGGAGAAATCTTGGCAAGCATGAAGGTTCTTTTTAGGAGGCTGTGGTGTATATATTTGTAGAAAGCTTTATACTCTCATCAGCAGTACATAAACATTCCCTTTTCTCTGCAGCCAACTATTGTGGAAAGCAGTGTGGTGATTCCTCAAAGAACTAAAAACAACTACCATTTGACCCAGCAATCCTGCCATTGGGTATATCCCAAAGGAATATATATCATTCTGTCATAGAGATACATGCATGTATATGTTCATTGCAGCACTATTCACAATAACAAATACATGAAATCAACTTAAATGTTCATCAACAGTAGACTAGATAAAGAAAATTTGGTACCTGTATGCTATGGAATACTATACAGTCATAGAAAAGAATAAGATCATGTCCTTTGCAGGAACATGGATGGAGCTAGAGGCCATTATCCTAAGCAAACTAACTCAGGAACCAGAAACCAAATACTACATGTCCTCGCTTATGAGTGGGACCTAAATAATGAGAACACATGGTCAGAAAGTAAGAAACAACAGACACTGGGACCTACTTGAGGGAGGAGGGTGGAAGAAGGGAGAGGATCAGAAAAAACAAATTGTTGGGTACCATGCCTAGGATCCAGTGATGAAATGATCTGTACACCAAACTCCCGAGTCACAAATTTACCTATGTAATAAACCTGCACATAAACCTCTGAACCTAAAATAAAAGTTAACATATTTTTAAAAAGAAAACATTTCCAATTAAAATACTCAAAGTGATTCTGTATTTCTGAGCCACAACTCGAGATCAAGATAAAGCTGGGTCAAATGAGAACCAACAATAGTTGCACAAAACAGCTGCCAACATACAGTATCACAAATTGCCCTAAGGATCATTGCTCTTACTAACTGGGACTTCGTTCATTCAGTGCTGTGCTGCTCCAGGCAAACTGAGGAGGGGCCTTGGTTTTGCCTTACTGCCTGTAATCTCCCTCAACGGATGCACATCTTACACACCTGGGACCTTGGCTACATTGTGGGGCTAGCTCAGCCTGCTGCAGAAAGATGTTCTGACTTCCATGGCTTCTCTATTCTTTCATTCCTCATCCCATCCTTCTTAAATGTGGCCTGGCTGATATCTCATACTCTTGGGGCCTTCTCCATGCTTCATAACCTTAAAAACAAAACCCATGGCCATATAGAAAAAGAGCCAATGGGCTACTATCCTGGGTAACAGAATGTTCAGAGAATTGGCCTGGGGAAAAAGCAAAGTTTAATTTTAGACAGGTTGGTAAATGTAGGATTTCTATATGGAGCTGACCCTCAGTCAAATATGGAATCATCAGGAAAGAAGACTGGGCAGGGGAAGTGAGTTTTTGAGTGATTTAGAACAAGAGAAGTTAGACTGACTGTGCGACCCCAGAGGGTGAAGGAGAGTACTATTTGGCAACCCACGTGATTTTGGACAGGACAGGTAATGTTCTTACCTTTGCATTTTGTCTCATAATTTGATATAATGCACTTAATTTTTTAAAAATTATTTTTATTCAAAAACCTAAAAGGGCTTAAAGTGATGAATTTCAAAATATCTCAACATTTCCTTCCAAAGTGGCAGAAAGAAAAAAATCCTTTTTGGTCAATCACTTCCATATATTCATTCACTTATTCATTCAACCAACAGATATTGGCTGTGTGTTCACTGCTTGTCAGATACTATTTTAGGAATTTGAGATAAAGCAACAAAATGAAACAGATAGTCACTGACTTCATAGAATTTACACTAATTGGAGGACCCAGACCATCAGGAGATAGAAGAAAAAAATAACTAAATATTGGTGCCATGGAGAAATAGATCAGTGTAAGAGGAATAGGCTGGGTTGGGAGTGGAGAGACTGCTTTACATAGGTGGTCAACAGTGGCCCTCTCCTGGGGTGATATTTATCTGGGACCCAAATGAAATTAGGGTTGGGATTCTACAGTTTCCTATCTTCTATTAGCCAGCCAGCTGAGAGTATTCTTACCAGGGCTTATGACTCTGAGGTCTGAGACATGAAGTCTAAGAACCAAGCTTTCTATCTCTTGATTGGTATTTAGACTCAGTGTTGCTCATTCTTCCCCATTGGAGAAAGGTGGCAGCTCTACTACTCTGGAGGCAATTGGACTTGGGATAAACCTGCAGCTTCATTTAGAAGAGAAGAACATTTCATAATGTTTTCTTGTTCTGGGAGTTACAGAATAAGCGATTTCCTAGAAGGGATATTCTTCTAAATAGCTTATCCCTGTAGTTCCTGAATTTAATTTAATAAGTATTTGGAGTAAAATTTTCCAAGACCATTTTGCACATATATCAGACTTCAAAAATAAGTTTTTGAGCATTTACATTTAGTTACAATAAAACATTTTTTTCACAAAGAATTTGAACCAGATTGTGCTATACAATAAAATAATCAAAATATAAATGAGAAATGTAAAATTCAGAAAATATTGTAAATCTGGAGTAGAAAGTCGTGATCACTCCAAAAAAAACCTACAACGAAAAGGCCGCCTAAGGCCCTTTGTGGTTTTTGTAGTAAGGCTGAAATTTGGTTCTAAGCTTACTGGTAGTCAAAGTGACAGAGAAAAAGGTCAGGTCTATCATTTTTGTCAGAAAGGAAAAATTATACGACATCTTTAAGAAAAACACAACATCCCCAGGCACTCATGCTACAAGAAATTTCTCATGGGGGTATGTTGAACATGATTTAAATCTTAGGTATTAAGTTTATTAGTTTGAATGATACTATATTTTACTATTTATTAATAAAATATCATTAAGAACTATTGAAAAATTTTCTGTTGTTTTCCCTGAAATGAAAAAGACCCAGAATGATATGTTTTGAGTTGTTATATCCTATTCTCCTTGTCTTTCTGTCTTTTCTGTCACATTCAATTTGTTGACCATGGCTGTGTTGTGCTGTTAATGCCCATGCTTTTCTAGTAGAATATTCTCCTCCTTGACTGATTTTTGGCTTCTGATCTGCCATGCATAAACAATCTGATAATCATACTTGCAGAGTTGTATTTAGAGTAATAAAAAATAAAAAATAAAAACAATAACATCATTCACAAGCACTTTGTAAATAACAAGTAATGTTCTAATCACTTTATATGTTATCTCATGAATCCTGTCTATAATTTCACGAGGGAAAAAATTACTATTCCCATTTGACAGATAAGAACACAGAGGCCTGGAACGGATACCTAACTTGCTCACTATCTCACTTCTATGGTTGGGCTAAGAACCCAGGCAGCATGACTGTAGTGCTAGGATGTCAGAAACTCACAGTGGGACAACTTGGTATCACCTGTGTGTGTTCCTCCGAGCTTTTTCTTCTTCTTGCTTCTAGTATTCTCTATGGCTGTAGTCTTCAGTAAGCAGGCTCCTGATCCGTGAGGTGTGTGACTGTTTAGTATCAGGTAGATAGAGGATTTTCTTTGACAAGAGGAGATGCTGTCTAAGAGGCACTGTACTTCTAAGGGCCGGCCCTATTCCTTTCAATCACAATATCTGAATTCTAATCTCCAATCTTCTACTTACTTACTTCTTCAAAGTAGGTGTATTTATCTCTAGACTGTGGTTCTTCCAGCTATAAAAATTTAAGATTGTAGAGTCTCGTGCAAAGCAGAAATGAGAAAGAAATATAAAAATATTTAAACTACCCCAAGTCCCCAGTTTTTCCATTCTGAATAAGGAATTACCATGTGTTCATTGCAGAGGCTTCTATATACATGGAACCTTACACAGTTCCAACTAACTAAACAAAGCCATTTAGTTTTTAAAATGTTATGCTTGCCATTTTGTATATTTTCTATTATATAAAAATGTCTTTTGTGTATTAACATTTCTTGACCACAATTCTTGTATCCTTTCTGATATTGTCCCCTGTCTGCTCATGAAAAATTGACCAGCAGTTCAAGTGCATAGCAGCATCCTCCACCTAAATTTAGAAATTGGTAAATCAAACAAACATAGGAGCCTCAGAGTCTGTAGAAGTACAGCTGATAATCTTTTTGGCTTTTAAACCAACATAAATACTCTGAAACTTGCTCTTAGCAAGTAACTTCATAATTAGGTTAATGTAATAGCATTTTGTTCTTTTGTATCACATTTCAATTGAAGACCTAGAAGGGATTTTAACAAATGTAAGTGCTTTTTACCTTGGTTCCTGTAGACTAGGAGGTTCATTATACTCATATGATGATCTGTCACATAATGGCCATTAGAGCTGCTGGGTTGGTCGTTGCATTATTCAGGGTTCCCCAGACAAACAGAACCAATAGAACACACACACACACACACTTATGCACAGGCACACATACTATATGCATAATGAAATTTACTATAAGGAACTGGCTCATGTGATTATGGAGGCTGAGAGTCCCACAGTGTGCTATCTGCAAGCTGAAGACCCAGGAAAGCTGAGTTGTAGCTTGAGGGCCTGAGAGCCTAAGACCTGATGGGACAGATTCCTGTATGTGTCTGTAGGCCTGAGAACTGGGAGCACTCAGGGCAGGAGAAGGCTGATGTTCAGCTCAAGCAGTCAGGCAGACAGAAAATTCAACCTTCCCCTGCAGTTTTGTTCGAATTATGCCCTCAACAGATTGGTGATACCCACCACATAGAGAAGAGCAATCAGTTTTATTGAACACACAAATTCAAATGCTAATCTCTTCTGGAAATGTCCTCAAAGACACAGCCAGAAATAATGTTTACACAGATAGGCATCCCATGGCCCAATCAAGTTGACATATAAAATTAAGCATCATGACAAGACTGAGGGCTTGGAAGATGATTGAGGGGACAATAATAAAGTAGCCTTTTAACTTCTAAAAACTAAATGATCATGTGAAGAGGGTAGGGAAGCCCAGACTTGCCTGGACTTAACATGATGAATTTTTTATACTTTCTGGATCAGATCCAGTATTACCTAATTAAAAATAACGCAAAGAATATACCAGTATATGGAGGTTAATTTTTATACATTTCAAAGACTACTCATCTGTATGGTTGGGGTTCTCTCTTGACCTTAACAGGCAGCTGATTTCAGGATTCAGGCATGTCCATGAATATAGGATGAGCTGGTGGAAGGAGGAATCCAAGTATTCAATTAGAGTAAACTGATATGCAAAGGGGGAAGGGGGTTATACAGTGAAGGAGATGGAAGAAAATGAAAATGGGTAAAAGGGTAAGATTGCCCTCTTTAATATCAATGTATGGTCTGGTCTTAGGTCTCTGAGCCTTGTGATAAGGAAAATTGCATGCAGAAATTGAGCAGCTGCTTCCACAGGCAAAATGGTGAGGTACAGAGGCATCAGGACTGTTTCTTTGGTACTGAATGCTAACATGGGACTCGGAGTGGGACAGAAAGTCAACCTCTCCACTTCCACACAAAATACTCCTGGAACTTCAAGGGTTGCTGCCCTTGAAAGCACAGAAGATGGTATCTGCAATATGAAGCATCTGGGTACAGTGACAGCAATGGGACTCACTCACTGAACTTCTTACCAGGGACACCGATGGTGAATCAGAGCAGAAAGACATGTTGGTAGATGTTCTGATTAATTATTGCATACACCCAAGGCACCTCTGGTGACTTTTAGACATACTAGGGTGAGTTTTTACCGGTAGCTAAAGTCTCACTTGAATAAAAAGAAGCAAGATCTGGAGAAACATTTTCCTGTCTGGAGAAACTCAGGCCTCACATGGTAAAATTAATAAGTCAGAAAACACTTTTCTGGTCATGCTTGGCCCCATCTATTTGGTTTATCAATATGGCAAGGCAAGCCTGCTATTAAAAGAAGAGTGATTGAATGTGCTGGATTTACTAAAGCAGAGCAGCACCAGATCTCTCCTTTGGTACTGGTGGCAGTTGATCCAGTTCCTTGCAGGAGGTAGCCCAACAGAGTCCGGGCGGAGGCAGGACAGGAAAGACAAGTCCCATTGCTGCTTCCTCTGCCTGCAGTTACCAAATGAAGCTGATTCTCAAGGTTCTGCATTGGCCTTAGTGGGCTGGGACATTTACTCTCCAGGAAGTAAATTAGAATGCACAAGAGGGTTTTTATAACATCCCTGCCAAGTGTAAACACAGCTCCTTGTGCCTCTAGGTGCCCAGCATGTCAGATTTCCCACTGACATCAGGCACAGGAGAGGGCATTTGAACCTTAGGGATCTGAGCAGAGCTTCCCAGGGAATGTCTTTTAAGTTTCCACTTTTATCTTAAAAGCGTTTGTAAAATTTTTATTCTACTCCATGATATGCTTGTTTTCATATAAAGGTATGTCTTAAATCGGTTACTTTTGAGTCAAACTGATGCTTCAGAAATATATCTATCTGGTGCCTTAGCAAAGTCCTCTGCACATCCCCATGTACCTCTGATGACTGAGATACATGTATATATAGTATTTTTATGTATATTTACATACCTAAGTACAATGTATGTACACATATGTTAAAATATATAGGTACCTATTTTTTTGAAAATGGAAATAGCTCAGCACCAGTGCAGGGTGGGGCTATTGCTGAAAAGCATGATTGTATGATTGCTTCATTGATGGGGAAAGGAAGATGCCTCTGGTTTCCAGGAGTAGGGCAGGGGATGAGGAAGGTTAATAGGAACAATCCTGGCTGCCCCTGACAGTGGGATGTGTTAGCCATGGGGACTGGCCAGGCCATGGCCCACATCGGAGGATGCTACTGTCAGTCACAGGGTTCTAGGAGACCAGCTGCTCAGCCAATAGCTCTTTTGATGGAGAGTGGATAGAAGTAAGCACCCAGAAATCAGGAGCAAACAGGAAGAAACATGTGAGGAAAAACAGCCCGCTTATATTTCCTGACTTGTCTAAAAAGGGAGACTCTCAGGTATTAATTCGTCTGACAAAAGATCTAATCACTTGAATTTGATCTTAAAGTTTTTTTCTTTTTCAGTGTTGGGGAAGGTATTTAAAGAATATTGTAAGGGCCTTGGGGATACAGTACATAAAAATTAGATTTAATATTTAAAGTATCTTATTTATTGCTTTAAGAACATTGGAATGACAATAAAAGAAAAGAGAATCTCATGTTCATGTGATACTACATTATTGCATTTCTTGTCATTGTTTTTCTACTGCTTTTTCATGTGTACATGATATTCTTCTGTTTACTAGGGGCAGAGTAATATTTGGAATGGGGCTTTTCTGAGGTAAGCTGCACATCATCAAAGTTTATTTCTTTGTTGTTAGTCCTGAGTTTTTAAATGTAAAAGATGGTACCATGTCTTCTGAAGTTAGGCCACCTAGGAAGAAGAGTACAGAGTGGTGGAAGGTGTGGTGAAGGAAAGCAGGAAAAGGAGGAAGGGCAGGCAGGAAGGGAAGAGAGAGGGGAGAGTGTGAGGAAGAGTGGGCCATATGGTGCTCTGCAGATGCTCCATACATTTTATATTTCAATTTAAAATGAATAGTGATGGCAGTAATGCATTTTATGGGGCAATTTATAGTTTACCAGGTGCTTGCACATTCTTTTGATCCTCATGGGTCCTTGGAGATGTTCAAGGTGGCTATTTCCTTGCAGATAAATTAAAAGGAGTTTGTACTATCTGATATAAATTAGCAATTTCACTCATTAATGAGTTTTTTAAAAAGAATTTTTAAAGAGCAGTGTTAGGTTCCCAGCAAAATTGAGTGAAAGTTACAGAAATTTCCCATATACCCCTTGCCCCAACACATGCCCAGCTTCCCCCACTGTTAATATCCTTTACCAGAATGGTCCATTTGTTACAACTGATGAACCTTCATTGACATCATTATCACCCAGAGCCCATAGTTTACATTAGGGTTCACTATTGGTGTTTTACATTCTATGAGTCTGGACAGATGTATAATGACATGTATCCACCACTGTACTTTCACACAGGCTGCATTCACTGCCTTTAAAATGCTCTATGTTAAATATCATAGCTCTTTACTGTTTATTATAATAAATAGCCATTTATGTCTCCTTTTATCCCTCAACCTCAGGCAACCACTCATCTTTTTACTGTCTCCATCGTGTTGACTTTTAAATAATGTTCTATTATTGAAATCATACAGTTTGTAGGCTTTTCAGATTGGCTTCCTTCACTTAGTAATGTGCATTTAAGTTTCCACTATGTCTTTTCAAGGCTTGATAGCTCTTTGGTTTTTTTTTTTAGCACTGAATAATATTCCATTGTCTGTACACACCACATTTCCCCATTCACCTACTGAAGGACATCTTAGTTGCTTCCAGGTTTTGGCAATGATAAATAAAGGTGCTATAAACATCTGTGTGCCTGTTGAGTGAACATAAGTTCTCAACTCCTTTGGGTAAATACTAAAAAGTGTGATTGCTAGGTCGTATGTTAAGAGTATGTTTTGTTTTGTAAGAAGCCACCAAACTGTCTTCCAAGGTGGCTGTGCCATTTTGCATTCCCACCAGCCATGAAGGAGAGTTCCTGTAGCTCCACATCTTTGCCAGCATTTGGTGTTGTCAGTGTTCTAGGTTTTTGGCCATTCTGATAGGTGGGTGTGTAGTAGTATTTTGTTGTTTTTAAAATTGGCTATTAGATTTTAAAAATTCTGAGTTTGTTTAAAAGAGTTATTTACTTTAGTGATTAAGTAAGCTAAATTAATACAGTAAAGAATGATAATAAAAGAGAATTTGTTGATCTTTACTTATGTTATTAACTATTTACATAATCCAAGTTGTGAATTTCTGATTTGCTATCAATTTCTAGTTTTCCTTTTCTTCTTAGGTTCCTTCAATGACTTCCATCTAAATGTCAACAAAAAAGAAGAAAATGTGTTATTGCATAAGTATAACTGTATGCTCATCTTATGATAAATGAAATGAGCCTTGTTCCCATCCTCATTCAAGAGGGAGTTGGTTTGAAAGGGAGAAATGTACTGATATGGTTTGGCTGTGTCCTGATGCAAATCTCATCTTGAATTGTAGCTTCCATAATTCCCTTGTGTTGTGAGAGGGACCCAGTGGAAGATAATTGAATCACGGGGGCAGTTTCCCCCATACTGTTCTCATAATAGTGAATAAGTCTTATGAGATCTGGTGGTTTTATAAGGGGAAACCCCTTTTGCTTGGCTGTCACTCTTCTCTTGTCTGCCACCATATGAGATGTGCCTTTCTGCCTCTGCCATGGTTGTGAGGCCTCCCTAGTCACATGGAACTGTCAGTCCATTAAATCCCTTTCTTTTGTAAGTTGCTCAGTTTTGGGTATATCTTTGTCAGAAGTGTGAAAATGGCCTAATACATGTACCTTGTTTCTCTCTGTGTCATTTATTTTAGGAAGGGAGGAAAAGATTACCCTCTGAATTAGATTTCAAAGACAGAAAAAAAATGAGGTAGAAGAAATTTAGCAGTGTCATCCCCCTTCAACACTAACACATACCAAACACAGACCACACACTCTCTCTCTCTCTCTCTCTTGTTCTCATACACACACACACACACACACATACACACACACACACACACACACACACACACACACACACACTATCATTTGGCATCAGTGGACTAGGAACATTTGGGTAACAATCTCAGTTCCACCACTTGCTATATATTAACATTTAGTAATAAATTGTAGCCCTCTGGGTCTGTTTTCTCGTTGTTACAACTGATAATAAACCATCTGCCTCACCAGGTTGTTGGGTGGATTATGTGAAATGATGCACTGGAAACATCTAGAGTGGGTCTCAACTCTGGCTGTGCAACCGCAAACACTTGTAGAGCTTCAAAATAACAAGAACTGCTCTGGCTCCCCGCAGACTTACTGAATCTCATCATTGCGCGTGGGCTGAAGCCTCAATATTTTGACTCAGCTCTGCAGGTGGTTCTGATGCTCAGCCAGAGTGGAGAGTCCTTGGTCTGTAGTGCAGTGCCTCTCCATCAGGTTTTATCCTTTTTCATTCTCCCTCCAGTTTCCTCTGACAGGTGCATCTCTTGCCTAGGAGAAAAATAGAAAACCAATGCATTCACCTAAAAACAATGGGGCACCTAAGATGTTCCACTTTCCAGGAAGGAAGAGAAGGAGCCCTATTCTGTTTTGGGGCTCCATGGTGCAGGTAACATAGATGCAAGTCCTGACCTACAGACTCAGGCTGCATTTGATGGAGCTCTCAGAGCAGCCTGTTTTCCTCCTGGCTTCTAAGTAGAGTGTTGCTGCTGATCAAACCAAAGCATCTGATTTTCCTGATGGTTTTTAGAAAAAGAGATTCCAAAGCTTCCCTCTATAAATGGCTCTTGATTTAAGATCTATTGCTTGAAATGTCTCCTTTATGAGAAAGTTGAACCTCCTCAAAGTATTTTTATCCTACTGTTGCTTTGGCCCAAGAACTACTCTAGGTAAACATTTGAGGAGTGGGTCAAAAACATATGAGCATTTTTTCTTCTAGTCTATTTGTTCACAAGGAGAGTTCCCTGGATCATCATCAGTATCACCACCAAGGGATTTATTATAAGTATAAAGTCTTGGGCTTCACCCTGAAACTCTGGGTTTCCATGCCAATAATATGTGTTTGTACCAGCCCTCGAGGTGATTCAGATGCAAACTCACGTTTGAAAATCACTCCTTTAATCTAGTTTAGAACCATTGGCCTAAAATATTGGTTCTCAAATTTAAGTGCTATAGACCAAACTGTGCCCCTACCCCCAACCCAACCATAAATTTGTATGTTGAAGTCTTAAGCTCCAAGGTAACTGTATTTGAAGATAAGGCTTTTAGAAAGTAATTTCAATTTAATAAAGTCATAAGGGCAAGGTCCTATTCTGATAGGGTTGGTGGATTTACAAGAAGAGAGAGAAGATCTCTCTCTCTCTCTCTCTGTGCCTTGTGAAGATACAGGAAGAAGGTGGCCTTTTGTAAACAGGAAAATTACTCTCACCAGAAACTGAACCCTCCTGGCACCGTGATCTTAGACTTCCCAGCCTCTAAACTATGAGAAAAATTAATTTCTTTTGTTTAAAACATCCTGTCTGTCATATTTTGTTATGGAAGCCTGTGTAGACTAGTACACCGAGTGAGTGTCAGAATCATCTAAGGAGCGAATAAAGAACACAGAGGCCAGGACTTGTTGAAATAGTACAGGGTCTGGGGTTTAGTACAGTTTATCCTTGGGCAACAAAAGTTTGAACTGTGCGGCCCTACTTAAACCCTAATTTTTTTTTTTTTTTTTTTTTTTTTTTTTTTTTTTTTTAAAAAAAAAATTTTGAAAATATTATTTTTTAAGTTTTTTAAAACCATTTATGGCGAGGGGTGGGTTTGTTGG
>CAUYLG010026171.1:0-39194 GCA_963573385.1 Cacajao melanocephalus | reverse complement strand
ATTTGCTTGAACCTGGGTGGCAGCGGGTGCAGTGCGCGGGGGATCATTGCATTCCAGTTAAATAACCCCTTCGGTTTTTTTTTTTTTTTTTTTTTTTTTTTTGGTGGTGGTTGTTTTGAGACAGAGTCTTGTTCTGTCCCCCAGGCTGCAGTACTATGGTGTGATCTCAGCTCACTGCAACCTCCACCTCCTGGGTTCAAGTGAGTCTCCTGTCTCAGCCTCCCAAGTAGCTGGGATTACAGGCACACACCACCACACATGGCTAATTTTTTGTATTTTTAATAGAGATGAGGTTTCCCCATGTTGGCCAGGCTGGTCTCAAACTCCTGATCTCAAGAGATCCGCCTGCCTCAGCCTCCCAAAGTGCTGGAATTACAGGCATGAACCACCACACCTGGCCACCTTTTTAAAGGCTCTCATTAAATTGCTGTTCGGAAAGATTGCACCAATTACTGGGGCTTTGTGGCTTGGTTGAGTTCTCCTTCTGGGGAGCTGGGAGCCAGTGAAGATGAAGAGGAATGAGGAGCAGGACCACAGTCACGATCGGGCAATCGGCTTGCAGCTGAATGGCCTTTCTGGCACGTGGGAGCTGGACAGAGGCAGCTTACACTGATCTTTTATTTATCCTCTGGCTTTTATGCTTCTGTTATGGAGCAAACTGCGGCAGAGCACAAAAAGATAAAGAGTCTTTTATTCTTTTTTTAAAAAAACAGGAAGTTGAGGGTTTTGTCGTATGGGCCATAGCAGGCCCTCTTGTGAGTGGGGAGGATTGTCTCTCCTCTCCTCTGTTCAGGCTTGCTCATGGTGCTTTAGTAATTTTTCCAAACTTGGCTACTGAAACTCATTTAATATCTCATTTTTTTAGTATTGCAGAACGGCTTAGTCTCGGCGGTATGTAGAAATCACATTTATTGGCCAGGCACAGTGGCTCACACTTGTAATCCCAGCACTTTGGGAGGCTGAGGCAGGCGGACCACTTGAGGTCAGGAGTTCAAGACCAGCCTGGCCCATATGGTGAAACCCCGTCTCTACTACTAAAAATACAAAAAAAAAAAAAAAAAACCTGGATGTGATGGCGCATGCCTGTAGTCCCAGCAGCTACTAGCGAGGCTGAGGTGGGAGAATCGCTTGAACCCAGGGGGCGGAGGTTGCAGTAAGCCGAGATCGTGCCATTACACTCCAGACTGGGTGGCAAAGTGAGATTCTGTCTCAAAAAAAAAAAAAAAAAGAAAAAGAAATCACCATTTATTGAATCCTAATTGAGAAAACCTATATAAAGCAGTTAGCACGCTGTGACAGAGTAAATGCTCACTCAGTAAATTTATCTTACTATTAGTCTGCTTGATTCCAGAAATTTTACATACGTTACCTGGACTAATCCTCATTTGGCCTATTTTGTATAAGAAACCGACACCAAAGATGTTGAGTAACCAGCCAGTGGCCACACAACTAGTGAGTGGCACTAGGTATGAATTCAGGATGTCTATTTCCAAGTGTGTGTTCTCTCCACTGGACCTTCATCTCTAGTTCTGGGAGTCTTCAGAACTTGCAGAGAACCACTTGATGAGAAAAGCAGCAAATATTAACAATGCGAATAATACCAATGATCATGTGGGAAATCCAGGTATTTCACAGAATGAGTCCCAGTACAAACAGATTGTCTGATTTAAGCTGTTCTGTCTGATTGGTCCTCTGGTAGCCTATGCGCAGGGAACGCTGAGGTACTTTTAAAGCCCTTGATTCAGCTTCTTGCATCCTTAACCGTCCCCACTTTGTCTCCCTGCCTTGTCCCCTCCATCCTTCCCACTCTGCAGTGATCACTTCCTCCTCCACCCGGGAGTACACGGTGACTGAGCCCGAGCGAGATGGGGCAGCTCCTTCACGCATCTACACTTACCAGTGGCGCCAGACCATCACCTTCCAAGAATGCGTTCACGATGACTCCCGGCGAGCCCTGCCCGGCACCCAGCAGCTCTCGGTGGACAGCGTGTTTGTCCTGTACAACCAGGAGGAGAGGATCTTGCGCTATGCTCTCAGCAACTCCATCGGGCCTGTGAGGGGTAAGGGGACGCAGCTCACGCTGGGCACGGTGCTCGTGCATTTTTAAACCCCACTCTTTGACACGGTTTTTGGTCTCTTACTCTTCGTCTGTAGAAGAAAATTATGCTAAAATATCTTCCAGCAGGAAGCAAAGAATGTCTTGTTATTTGTGATTCTTGGAAAAGCCACCTGTCTGTTCTTCTAACCGAAGGCCTATCCATGATCCTGTGCAGAGTAGAGTGCAGAATGCTAACCTGTTGGGGTACCTTACAGAGTGGACCATCTTAAGGCTTCTCCTGGCGTTGGCCGGGCTTTAAAAATCCTTTAATATTCAACCTTGAAAGAAATTGTAGGCCGGGTGTGGTTGCTCATGCCTGTAATCCCAGCACTTTGGGAGGCCAGGGCAGGTGGATTACCTGAGGTCAGGAGTTCAAGACCAGCCTGGCTAACATGGTGAAACCCCCCCTCTCTGCTAAAATTAGAGAAATTAGCTGGGCATGTTGGCACATGCCTGTAATCCCAGCTGCTCAGGAGACTGAGGCAGGAGAATCACTTGAACCCAGGAGGCAGAGGTTGTAGTGAGCTGAGATCTCGCCACTGCACTCCAGCCTGGGCGATAGAGTGAGACTCTGTCTGAAAAAAAAAAAAAAGAAATAAATTGTACAGCCAGGTACTCGGACAAAAAGAAACCGGAGGGCCCACCGCGGTGGCGGACGCCTGTAATCACAGCACTTTGGGAGGCCAAGGTGAGCAGATCACCTTAGGCCAGGAGTTCAAGACCAGCCTAGCCAATATGGAGAAACTGTGTCTCTACTAAAAACACAAAAATTAGCCAGGTGTGGTGGTGTGTGGCTATAATCCCAGCTACTCAGGGAGGCTGAGGCAGGAAAATTGGTTGAACCCGGGAGGCAGAGGTTGCAGTGAGCCAAGATCACATCACTGCACTTCAGCCTGGGTGACAGAGCAAGACTCTGCCTCAAGAAAAAAAAAAAAGAAAGAAAGAAAGAAAAGAAAAGAAAAAGAAATTGTGTGGTTAGTGCCTGAGGAAATTAAATAAAATCAGGCAGCGAACCTAAAACACACTCTCACCCTGTGACTGCACGTCACTGGGGCTGTGGTCTGGTCTGCGGGTGTGCCTGGCTGTCAGGAAGGAGCTGAAGGGAGCTTTTGCGACAGAACCAATGTCAGACTTCACATTTGTCCATATCTTTAAGATTCAGGGTACTGGGTCCAGCCCCTCAGGGTCTAGTGGGTATTCTTCTGTGTGCGAAGACCAGACCATAGATCGTAGAAAAGAACGACTCAAGGACGCAGAGATAAGAGAAGAATTCAGCTGGGCCCCGAGGAACCACTGCTACCAAGGGGCGGAGTCCAGCAGTGGCCCAGAGTGCCTGGACGCTATTGTTTATTGTATGACAAGGCAGGGGGGCAGGGTCAGGAGAGTGACTCATCTGACATGATCGGTAGGGGTCAAGCACATCACATTCTTACAATATCGGGGGCCACGTGGGCACAGTTCAGGGGGTCACATGGGTATAGTACAGAGGGTCACGTGGGTACAGTACAGAGGGCCCCTCCCTCTCAGGTAGCTGCTGCAAGGAAGGGAGGCATATAGGTCGGTATCTTTCTATGCACTTATCAGAGAGATCAAAGGCTTTTAGAATTCCTCTATTCTTACTTCTCACAGCTTCTACAAATTTACAAGGGAGCATCAGGTGGGAAAGTGGAACACAAAAGTGGACAAGGATGGTGACCATCAGAACATAGCACCACCGAGAGGTGTTTAAGCCCTGGAAGTCTGCGGCCCTGCCTGGCTAGGGTCAAACCTTCCTTGAGAGCAGGACAGAGCAGAGTTTTCTCTGAACTCCCCAGTGAAAGGGTAACTCCCCTTCACGGCCTGCTAAGCAACAGGCGCCTCCCCAGACTCGCCTCCTGATCACTTCTCACAATGTCCCTTCAGTTCCGAATTATATTTCACCCAATTATGTCTGTACTATAAGACTAAGATGTCCCTACACTAGAGCAAAGATTAATAGAGAATAATAATGTAATGAGATTGATTGTATAATTGATTATGAGATTAAACCTAATATCTATTTGGTGTCATATGTATAACTAAGTAATCAGTAAATATATCATTGCTATAACTAAGTAATCAGTAGATCTATTTGGTATCATTGCTATAACTAAGTAATCAGTAAATCTATTTGGTATCATTGCTATAACTAAGTTAATCTGTTATTTATTATGCTGGGACAGATTGTGCCTTTAGCCTCTTGCCATGGCACCTGGGCAACTTTCTTCCCACACCAGGGGTCCTGTATAATTGGATCTGGTCTGGGCCTTAAAATCTTTCCCCCGCCTCTTTTTTTTTGAGACGGAGTTTCTCTCTTGTCACCCAGGCTGGAGTACAGTGGCGTGATCTTGGCTCACCCAAAACCTCTGCCTCCCAGGTTCAAGCGATTCTCCTGCCTCACCCTCCTGAGTAGCTGGGATTACAGGCGCCCGCCACCATGCCTGGCTAATTTTTTTGTATTTTTACTAGAGACGGGGTGTCACCATGTTGGCCAGGCTGGTCTCGAACTCTTGACCTCAGGTGATCTGCCTGCTTCAACCTCCCAAAGTAGTTTTTCCCTTTTTTTCAGTTGTCTTTGGTTCTTTCTCCATATCCAAATCATTTCTCCAGCTAATCAATTTGTCCTCACTTTAACTTTGTAAAGCAGAAAGAAGGTAGGCATTCTCCCTCCTGTAACAGCTGTGGCTGCAGGCATCAGAAGTCAGTGCATTTTTGGTGAAGGGCCAGATAGTAGATATTTTAGGTTTTGCTGGCTATACAGTTTCATGACATGTCAGCTCTGCCATGATAGCACAAATGCAGCCATAGATCATACATAAACAAATGGACATGGCTGGTTGCTAATAAAACTTTATAAAAACAGGGAGGGGACCAGAGGCGCATAGTTTGCTGGTCCTGCCTTGGGGCAACACAGGAATTGGCTGGTGTCCCATTCCACTCTGCTCCTCTGTGATCACCTTCTTGGTCACCAGTTGTGGTTGACTTTCTATGGAAGGAGGAAACCTGCAAGAGCTCCTGAAGACTCACTTGGTTCCAATGTCTCTGCCCCCACAGAAGGCTCCCCCGATGCTCTTCAGAATCCCTGCTACATCGGCACTCATGGGTGTGACACCAACGCAGCGTGTCGCCCTGGTCCCAGGACACAGTTCACCTGTGAGTGCTCCATCGGCTTCCGAGGAGACGGGCGGACCTGCTATGGTATGGTCTTTGATTCTGACTTGTTGGGGCTGGGAAATCAGGTGGGGAGGAGGCATCCAGATTCTGTAAATCAGAGAACTGAGTGCAGTGAGGAAGCACGGATGAGATAAATACTGGTAGACATGCCAGGCCTGACTTGTTTATGCTGCACATTCACGATTCCCCTGGGTAAACTCAGGAGTACTGGCCCGTTCTTCCATCTGATCTAAGCAGCAGAGTAGAATTCCTAAGGCCACACCCAACTCCATCTTAAGAATGCACAGGTTTAAAGGGAATTGTAAGTCAGGGCTGTTAATGATAACACCGGTAATATAAGGATAGCTATAATTTACCCCGGCACTGTTTGAAGTAAGTGCTTCACAAACACCATCTCATTTAATTCTCCCACAACTCTAATGAGATGGATTTTTTGTTCCTTTTTTTTTTTTTTTTGAGACCAAGTTTGGAGTGACTGTCGCCAGGTTGGAGTGCCTGTTGCCACGTTGGAGCGTGGTGGTGCAATCTCAGATCATCGCAATCTCCGCCTCCCAGTTTCAAGCAATTCCCCTGCCTCAGCCTCCTAAGTGGCTGGGACTACAAGCACACGCCACCATGCCCGGCTAATTTTCTGTATTTTAGTAGAGATGGGGTTTCACCATGTTGGCCAGGATGGTCTCGATCTCCTGACCTCGTGATCCGCCCACCTTGGCCTCCCAAAGTGCTGGGATTACAGGCATGAGCCAACGTGCCTGGCCTGTTCCTTTTTTTTTAAAATTGTTTGGTTGTGGTAAAATAAACATAACATAAAGTTTACCATTTTAACACTTTTTTAGTGTACAGGTCGGTTGTATTACAAGCATTCACTTTATCGTGTAACTATCACCACTGTCCATCTCCAGAACTCTCCATCTTGCAAAACAAATTCTGTATCCATTAAACAACAACTTCCATTTCCGCCTTCCGTCAGTCCTTGGGAACCACCATTCCACTTCCTGTCTCTATGCATTTGACTATTCTAACGATTGTATGTGTGGAATCATATTGTATTTGTTCTTTGGTGACTGGCTTATTTCATGTAGCATAATGTCCACAAGCCTCACCTACGTTGTCACATGTGTCAGAACTTTTTTCCTTTTTAAGCTTCAATAATATTCCATTACATGTACATATCACATTTTGTTTATCCATCCATCAGTGGACATATGGGTTGCTTCCACCTCTTGGCTATTGCAAATAATGCTGTTATGAACGTGGGTGTGCAAATATCTGTTGAAGTTCCTGCTTTCCATTCTTTTGGGTATATATTCAAAAGTGGCATGCTGAGTCATATGGTAATTCTAGCTTTAATTTTCGTGTGTGTGAGACGGAGTCTTGCTCTGTCCCCCAGGCTGGAGTGCAGTGGTGTGATCTTGGCTCACTGCAGCCTCTGCCTCCCGGGCTCAAGAGTTTGGTTACCCAAACTCCTGGGCTCAAGTGATCCACTTGCCTCAGCCTCTGAACGTTCTTTTCTTGTAGATGAGAAAACTGAGGCTCATTAAAGTGAGCTGTGACAAATAGTATTTGAACACAAGCCTCTGACTCAAGCGTCTGTATTACTCTGTCTTCTAATTGCAGTTATTTTATTATTTATAACTTAAGTTCAAATACTTTCATGTAGGCAGCTTGATATTTATGTGTTTCTTACTGAATTTTAATCTACTACCAAGGGGAAGTTAGTCCACTACCAAGGGCAAGAACATCAAGCGCGTCAAGCAGTGCTACCTAAGTCTGCAGTTAGTGAGAGGGCTCACTAATGAGCATGAGGAATGCTAGAAGTAAGATTCCCTGGTGGGATGAGTAGTGTGCTCACATACAGCTGGCCAGAAAAACGGACTGCCAGAAAAACAGACAGCTCCCTTGCTTGACCAAGGTATAAGAATCTGGCAAGCAGGGCCAGGCACGGTGGCTCACACCTGTAATCCCAGCACTTTGGGAGGCCAAGGCAGGCGGATCACCTGAGATCAGGAGTTTCAGATCAGCCTGACTAACAATGGAGAAACCCCGTCTCTACTGAAAATACAAAATTAATCAGGTGTGGTGGTGCATGCCTGTAACCCCAGCTACTTGGGAGGCTAAAGCAGGAGAATTGCTTGAACGTGGGAGGCAGAGGTTGCGGTGAGCTGAGATTGTGCTACTCCAGCCTGGGCAACAAGAGCAAAACTCTGTCTCCAAAAAAAAATCTGGCCGGGTGTGGTGGCAGGTGCCTGTAAGCCCAGCAGTCTCAGAATTTAGGACTAATGCCTGAGGTCTGGAATCCAGCAGCCCCAGCTAATGGCAGATTTGGTGTGGTGATGTAACATAAAGGTCAGCAGATCCTGCTCTCAGGGCATTGCGGTGTTTGCCTCCTAGTGAACCTTTCATGCAAGGTTCACTGTCGGGATGTCTGAATGACTGGAGGGCAAGAACTTGGGCACACAGTACGGGTTGTATGTTTGGCCAGCTTGCTAATAGCTTTATATGTGTGGTAGAATTCAGTCTGAGATTCACCTTCCTCGTGACCTATTGCTGGGAAGGGGACATAGTGCCTACTCACCCATAATCTCAGTTTCCCACTATTTCCTGCGAAGATCCTGACAGCCTTGAATGGCTGAATTGGCTCTAGCCAAGTTCAAAGCAGCAGCATCTGTGTGTGTGAATGGGAGCGCTCCCAGGCTGTGAAGACAGCCAGCGCACAGGTGGATCTCCTTCAACCATCCACACCTCCTCATTACACAGCGATGCTTCAGCTTCCTGAGCCTCCTCAGTAGTAATAAAGCGTGGAAGTAACCAAGTCTGCTGCTGTTGAACTGTGACCTCCTAATTCTGCCTTTGGCGCCTGAGCTTGCCACGGTGGGAGTGCTTCACTTCGGAAGGCACAACCAGCCATGCTTTATGTAATCTGCACCATCCTAGAAAATCCTCGGCTATCCTTGTCCAGGAAGACAGGTGGTCGCATGTAGACTTGCTTTTGTCCTGTGGTGAGTGGCTGTTCTGACTTGTTACCTCTGTGGAATGCGGATATACTCCCAGTCGGGACACTTATTGTTCTGGGTCACTAGAACATGCCTCGAAGTGATAAAGCATGGAGACACGAGGCTTAAAATAGGAAATTGCATTAAGCAGATCACTTCATGTGTTATTTTGACCTGGGAAGTGTGTTAGAGGAGAATGAGGATGAGCCTTTGTGATTCAGCGTGTGCGGCGCTGATATGATGTTACATGACACCCCAAACAAGGGTGGTTTGGTGAGACGTCACACAGTAAACCCCCACAGTAATTTGGAGAAGATTGCACAGCGCTCTGTGATTCACTCGGGTGCATGGCAGGATGGCGCCCACATGTTTCTCAAGTTAGCGCCTGTAGAAATAGTTCTGGCTCATCTCTCACTGAGTAATCGTTGAGTGTGTAGAAGGCATTGGCAAATTGGTAATGAGACTTTTCTCCTCTAAGAGCCTGGCCTTTATAAAAGGGAAAAATTAGAGAAACTCAGAGTTGCTGAAAATATGTGTTAAAGAAGCCACTCTGAAGAAAAGTCAAAAAGGAAGCAGTAATGGCAAGAATAATCCAGGATTTTCCTCTTGAGTTAGAAAGTGACCCTGTGAAAGGAAATCTCTTTCCAGAGAAGAGATTGACCAGATGTTAAATAATAAGAATAATCGGCCGGGTGCGGTGGCTCATGCCTGTAATCCCAGCACTTTGGGAGGCTGAGGCAAGCAGACCATGAGGTCAGGAGTTCAAGACCAGCCTGGACAAAATGATGAAACCCTGTCTCTACTAAAAATACAAAAATTAGCCGGGTGTGGTGGCGTCCACCTGTAATCCCAGCTACTCGAGAGGCTGAGGCAGGAGAATGACTTGAACTTGGGAGGCAGAGGTTGCAGTAAGCCAAGATTGCACCACTACACTCCAGCCTAGGGGACAGAGCAAGACTCTGTCTCAAAATAATAATAATAATAAGAATCATTTTCCAGCAGATACTGTGGTATAAGAGACAGTTATTGCCAGTTTACAATTTTCACTGAAGAAAGGGTTAAGATACTGGTTTCAATTTATAGAAGAGAAGATTTTTTTTTTTTTTTTTTTTTTTTTGAGACAGAGTCTTGCTCTGTCACCCAGGCAGAAGTGCAATGATGCAATCTTAGCTCACTGCAACCTCTGCCCCCTGGGTTCAAACGATTCTTCTGCCTCAGCCTCCCAGGTAGCTGGGATTACAGGCACGCGCCACCAAGCCCAGCTAATTTTTGTATTTTTAGTAGAGACAGGGTTTCACCATGTTGGTCAATCTGGTCTTGAACTTCTGACCTTAGGTGATTCACTCACCTCGGCCTCAGAGTGCTTGGATCACAGGTGTGAGCCCCATGCCTGGCCCTAGAAAAGAAGAGTTAAATTGTACATTAGGAAGAATTTCCAAACTGCAAGGACCATGAACTATTAGCTGGGAAATTGCTAGGATCTTGTCCCTTAAGAAAGGGTGTTGTCTCATGTCTGTAATCCCAGCACTTTGGGAGGCCGAGGTGGGCGGATCACTAGGTCAGGAGTTCAAGACCAACCTCATCAGTGTAGTGAGACCCCATCTCTACTAAAAATACAAAAATTAGACGGGTGTGGTGGTATGCATCTGTAGTCCCAGGTATTCGGGAGGCTGAGGCAGGAGAATTGCTTGAACCCGGGAGGCAGAGGTTGCAGTGAGCTGAGATCGTGCCACTGCATTCCAGCCTGGATGACAGAGCAAGACACCATCTCAAAAAAAAAAAAAAGGTGTTGTCTAGTCTGGCATGTATGTGTAAGCCTGCTTGGAGGCAGAGGTTGTGCTAAGGAACTGTCCCCTCCGTCATCCCAGCAGCCCTGAGGTCCTATTTGTCAATAGCTCTTAGGTAGGGCAAGGGAGAAGAGCCTTGTCACATAGAAGCTTTTCCAAAACACAGCTTCCCCTTCCATAAATGTTCCCAGGGAGGAGTGGAGCTTGAAGAAGTTCCCCTGTGATTTTGCTCTGTCTTCTTGATTGAAAACTGCTGCTCTGTGCTCTTGCGCTTTGGCAATGGCGTCTAAGTCATTGAGCCCCGCAGTGTGCACAGTGTGTCTAAACATCTGTGCTCGAGTGTCCTCTGAGAGTTGTAGCACAGACGTAGTGGACACAGGAAGCCCCTTTTCTCCCATGTTGGAGCAGCAACTGATTGATGGAGCTGTGAAGTCCACACATGCTGGATGCACTTCTCCCCCACGGCCACCCCCAGCTCCAGCTTGCAAAAGAGCCTGCTTTGGGAGGGCCTTTGTTCCAGAACCTTCCGGCTGTGCCTGGTTCCATCCTGAGACCTTGTGTCTTAAACACGTCACAGAACACACCCATACCAGTATGTTCTCTAAAAGTTGAAGAGCGTTCGGTTTAGGTATTTCCCTGGGTACAGGACAAACTAGGGGGCTGATGTGGCAAGAATGCTTGTCTTGTGCAATGTTGACCGATAGGCCAGCAGGACATTTGTCTCACCAACAACGGCCTGGCTAGACTGGCCATTGAGGATGGACATAGGAGGCTTTGACTCCCACGTGTCAAAGATGCACATGAAAGTCCTGGGGAAGAGATGTATGAAGGGGGAAGAGATGTATGAGGGGGGAAGAGATATATGAGGGGGAAAGAGATGTATGAGGGGGAAGAGATGTATGGGGGGAAGAGATGTATGGGGGAGGAGAGATATATGAGGGGGGAAGAGATGTATGGGGGGGAACAGCTGTATCCTCATACAGCTGTATGAGGGGGGGAAGAGATGTATGAGGTAGAGAAGAGATGTATGAGGGGAGAAGGGATGTATGAAGCGGGGAAGAGCTGTGTGGTCTTCATGCACATCTCAGGGTTTTAGAAATGCCAGAAGTAGCTGTCTACACTCTGAGTATGAGGTTGGCATGGGAAAGACCTTGTGTAACTGTTTGTTTCAACCCATCAGTGGCCAGGTAACAAGGAAAATGACAGGTTCGCTCAGTTTCTCGCCTGGACCAACCAGCTTTACTCTAGTGGTAGCCACGGCCTGGCCCCCAAAGCCTAGGGGCCATCTGAGGGGCATGTTCCCAGAGTTAGCCAAATTCATCAGCATGGCTGGGGTATTGGATGAATCCCTAGTTAGTATAATAATAGCTGGGTGTCTGGAGCATTGCTGGGTGCTTCTCTGGCCTACATCCATTTTCCGTAATCCACAGAAGAACCCTCAAGATGAGTATTATTATTCTTATTTACCAAAGGGGAAACTGAGGCTGGGTAGTTGGGTAACTTGCCCAAGGCCACACAGATTAGTAGCTAAAGGAAGCAGGATTTGAACCCCGCTATGTCCGCCTCCAAAGCCTATGTTTGTTTGTTCCACGTTACCCCATGATGGTGGCTATAGTTTGACATAAAGAAGGACATCACTCTCCTAATTCATTTACAGTCTCATGAATGAATGACTTCCCTTTTAGTCCATTAAGCCGTAGATAATACTCAGCATTTCACAATTAAGCTTTAAATTGTTCAACTTTTCTTTGTAACTGTCATGGAGAAAGTAATATTTTTTAATAACAGCTTATTTAAATATTCTCTCAAGTTTAGGGTTTGAGAGTATATTTAATATTCAGAGACTGTCAATATTCAGAGTCCAAAGATGTGTCTCTGTGTCCTTATAACATGTATTTGCCAATCTAACGGGAGAGACCCATGTTCAGGGTCCCCAGGCTCAACAATTAACTCCAGGAGAGGTAGGGGAAGCACACGTTTTCTTAGGAGAAGGGTGTGGGGATCACTCTCTCAGGTTATGCACAGACAAAAATTATATTTAACACTACTTTTAGGCTGGGTGTGATGGCTCACACCTGTAATCCCAACATTTTGGGAGGCTGAGGCGGGTGGATCATGAGGTCCAGAGTTTGAGACCATCCTGGCCAACATGGTGAAACCCTATCTCTACCAAAAATACAAACATTAGCCAGGCGTGATGGCATGCACCTGTCATCCCAGCTACTTGGGATGCTGAGGCAGGAGAATTGCTTGAACCCGAGAGGTGGAGGTTGCAGTGAGCTGAGATCGCACCCTTGTACTCCAGCCTGGGTGACAGAGCAAGACTCCATCTTGGAAAAAAAAAGAAAAGAAAAGAAAAGAAAAAATTGTTTTAAAATTGATCTATTCTTAGGTGAAAATGCTATTATAGTCAGTCATGTTTGAAGAGGTTTTAAAAAGTCTGCATTAAAAAAATTTGCTACAGATATTGACGAATGTTCAGAACAACCCTCAGTGTGTGGGAGCATTGCAATCTGCAATAATCACCCAGGAACCTTCCGCTGCGAGTGTGCAGAGGGCTACCAGTTTTCAGACGAGGGAAAGTGTGTGGGTAAGTTCTCCAGGTAACTTTCCGCAGCATTATTCACATGGTATGCATTAGCTCTTGTGCAAAAGGTCTGGGCCCAGATAAAATGAGTCTGGCCAACTTTGGAAGGTGCTAGGAAGGACGATTTACAAAGATGAATCAGACTTAGCCCCTGCCATAAGTATAAGGAGTAAGCAGCATTATTGCCTATACCAGTAATACCATCACCTCACCTGTTGCAAGCTTCTGCATTACATCTGCTTCTTATAAACTTCTTTTCATCATTTTCATTAGGCTTTTAATAACTATAAAGCTATTAGACATGTTTCTCCCAGTAATTAGTAGCTTTGGGATTCATATTGAAGGACCACCTTCTAGGTACCTTTGTATCATTACCTATCTTAGATTGACTTCTACCTGAGTTACGTCTAAAATTCCAATTGGGGTCATTCTATTTATGGATTTTAATTTTACCCACCACGAGCAGCAGCTTAATTTCTTATCCTTATTGAGGTAATTGCAGCTATTAGGCTAATTATGCTCTTGTTGAATGACAATTTTGGTGCTGCTGCGGATGGGCCAGCCACACACAGAGGGATTGTTTAAATTCTTCCTCTTTTTCCTGCCGCTGCACTCTGACCTGGTCAGTCAAGATTCTTGAACGGCCAGGGCCAGCATGTTTCTAGGTCTGAAGCGCGACACGTCAAACAGGCATCTGAACTCAGCATGTCTTCCCAGCTTAAAACAGGCTCCTCTTGTTTCATGTTGGCAAACCATCTTCTTGCCTCTTCCTCACTGTTCACTAAACCCTAGAATGTTTTCTTTTTGCTCTGTCTCAAAGCTTGGGTAAGGCCGCCAAGGTCCTGGGGTGAGGTGGTGTCTTGAGGGTGGGAGGGAACAGGCAGTTCTCATATTTTGAGTGTGACCCAAACATCTGTGAGCTCAGGGAGGCCAGTCCCCTTTGCACAGAGTTAAAATTTTCACTCTGCTAAAGTTAACTTCTTTTTTTTTTCCCTCAGTAGAGAACATCAGTTTCTGTGTATTTGGCCTGATTTCTTTCTCTGCCTTTTGAGGTTAAGGAGATTTGAAAGTTTAATTTTAATGGCCATACCATGTACATTACACTTCAGCTCAAGCTTGGGTAATGGAGCATGGTGACCTGGGTTTCTGGATCTAATCATTCCTGATGTCCACACTCACTGAAGGGGCAGGGTGGGGTGCAAGGCAGGAGCTGTGCAGATGTCTGCTTCAGACGTTTACTTTTCAGGAAGGCAGCCTCTCTGGGCCTCGGTTCCTCATCTGTAAAATGAAGTAATTAGACTGGATCATTGGTTTCCTGGGATCCATGGAGCTCTTGGAGGTGCCTTAGGAGCTGCCAAGGAGGACACAGGCAAGCTGTGGGCAGGCTCTTGTCCTCTCCCCTGAGCTCTAGCCTTCCCTTTTTTTTTTTTTTTTTTAGATGGATTTTTGCTGTTGTTGCCCAGGCTGGATTTCAATGGTGTGATATCGGCTAACTGCAACCTCTGCCTCCTGGATTCAAGTGATCCTCCTGTTTCAGCCTGCTGAATAGCTGGGGTTATAGGTGGCCACCACCACACCCAGCTGATTTTTGTATTTTTAATAGAGTCGGGGTTTCACCATGTTGGCCAGGCTGGTCTCGAACTCCTAACCTCAAGTGATCCACCCACTTTGGCCTCCCAAAGTGCTGGCATTACAGGCGTGAGCCAACACACTGGCTTCCTATTTTTTAATACATAAAATTCTCAGCAGGATTTTTGTCTGAATAAAAGTTTCCATTGCTCAGAAACAAGTGTGAACACCACCAGATGACCGTTCTGTTCCACCGAGACCTGGCCTCATGAGATTTCTTGATTCTCCCACTGCCTGTAGGTCTCCAGGCAATTCCATCCTGCTTGGCTCTTCACCCCTTTAAAAAAATGTATGTTTTTTAACTGATACATAATAATTGTACATACTCATGGGACACACAGTGATGTATTAATGCATATAATGTACAGTGATCACATCAGGGTAATTAGCATATCCATCATCTCAAACGTTTATCATTTCTTTGTGTCGGGAACATTCAGCATGCTCCTTCTAGCTATTGGAAACTAGTAATATTAAACTATATAATATTTTAATATTTTTGTTAACTGTAGTCACCCTGCAGTGGTATAGAACACTAGAACTTATTCCTTTTGAGCTGTAATTTTGTAGTCTTTAATAAATCTCTCCCTTTCTCTCCCTTCCCCCTACTCTTCTCAGCCTGTAGTATCCTCTCTTCTACTTTTTATTTCTATGAGATCAACCTTACTTATTTTATTTTGGGGACAGAGTCTCGTTCTGTTGCCCAGGCTGGAGTACAGTGGCACCATTTCAGCTCACTGCAAACTCTGCCTCCCAGGTTCAAGTGATTCTCCTGCCTCAGTCTCCCGATTATCTGGAACTACAGGTGTGCACCACCACACCTGGCTAGTTTTTGCATTTTTAGTAGAGACACGGTTTCACCATGTTCTTCAGGGGGGTCTCAAACTCCCGACCTCAGGTCATCCGCCTGCCTTGGCCTCCCAAAGTGCTGGGATTACAGGCGTGAGCCACCGCGCCCAGCCTACATATTTGAGGAAGAGCACCTTCGACCCTTTTAATTGGCTCCTTTGAGACTCACTGTGCAGAGAGAAGGATCACTGTAGAACCGAGTCTGCCTGCATGCATTCAGAGAAATAACTCTGGTTTGTCACTGAGTAATTGAGTGGTCATTCCATCTCTCCGGGAATTCCTTGTGGAAACAGTGTTCTAGGTGAGAAGCCTGCACTGGGAAGGTTACCCTGCAGATCAGAACGGGGCAAGGTGAGGATAGAAACAGGGCAAGGTGTGCCCTGCCAACTGTGAGGGGCTGGGGGCTCAGGCAGGGCACATGGGCTGGCCTGGGGGAATTCTCTTTTCATGAGGATTGGTATCCATTATCAGGGAAGCGATATTTGTGGACTTCCAGCTTTGGCATTTTCTCATGAATCTCTTTTCTACTGGGTACCAACTTTTGCAGTTAATTGAAATGTGCAAAACATGTCTTTGTGAAGGAAAGATGGGCCTCAGCTTGCCCTTAAGTCACCTTGATATGAAGACGTAGACACCCCTCTGAATGGACATAGCCCTGTGACACTGGGCTGGCATATGGAGTGTGGTGAATTGAGGTCCTACGTACACCTCCCCGGGGCATCTTGGTGCAGGCACAATGCCATGCATCAGCCCTTCTCTCGAGGAAAGAACAGGGCCAGGCTTAGGCCACGGCTGCAGCAATTAACTTCCAGTACGCCAAGCATGGAGAGGCCAGTAGATGGGACTGTGATTCTCTTAAGGGTCCTGATGATGGAACCCACGGAATGAGGGCTGAGGAGTAGGTGAGTGTCACGAGGCTCGCTGATCATGCCCCATCTTGTGCTGCTGCCTCAAGATGGAACGCAAGGGTTGAGGTCTGCAGGGTGATTGTCAGTGGCTAGTTCAGTTACTCGGGGTTCCTAAAGCAACATTTTGCTTCTGATTTTCCGAAAGCGCTAAGAACCAGGACAGAGTTCCATCCTCGCAATGTCAACACAGAAATCTTTCCCTCCCAGCAGGCTTTCAGTAGTTGGATTATCCCAGATAAAGGAGGACTCGTTTCTCCTCCATGAGTCTTCCTAAGATTGATTTCAGTTTGCCCTACCTTAAGTGCAGAGACACAGAGAAAAAGACCGGGGTGGGGGGTGTCAGTGGAGGGGGAAGAACCCAAGGCTCTGAGAATTACACGATTTGTCTAAGGCCATGTGGTTGACCCATGTGTACCTGGTATATACCAGGGCTGCCTACTCCAAAGGCCCACAGTCTTCTGACCATACCTATCTCCCTGCCTTGTAAACACCTATTTTCCCTTCCTTGGTGGCAAGTGGGTGACTGACTTGGGCATTTGTAGTGAATGTTCCACCTGTCCATGGTGGGCCAAGGCTGAATGCCACGTGGAAGTCTCAGCTCCTTCCCTCCAAGTGGTCTCAACAGAGTTGCCATCAGAAGTGTGGCATCTGCAGATGTCCCACCCCCCAATCCAGATGAAGGGAAAGTTGGGTCCTGGGGACCCATGATGGGGATCTGGTTTGGAGAGTGGCCTCAGACAGAGCCCCAGCATGACACTGAGGTCAAGCCTGGCGGAATGACCCACCATGGTGTCAGTCAGCCAAGACCTGTCAGTGGCAGAACCCAGGTGGGAAGAAACAGTGAAGGCAGTGGTACCAGCCCAGTGAAGGGTGGGGGTTGAAGACTATGGGCGTGCCTAGAGGTCTGGGGTCCAGGCACGGTTCCTCTTTATAGTGCTGGGAGGGGCACATGGCCCGCTCAGGGGACTTTCTTCCTAAGACAGTACATCAACCTTTTGTTCTGAAGCTGTCGTGGACCAGCGCCCCATCAACTACTGTGCAACTGGCCTACATGACTGCGACATACCCCAGCGGGCCCGGTGTATCTACACAGGAGGCTCCTCCTACACCTGTTCCTGTTTGCCAGGCTTTTCTGGGGATGGCCGAGCCTGCCAAGGTGTGTGGTTGCTCTGACTTTCCCCTGCGTGTAACCCGAGAAAGTTTCCTAGATGGTATTTACCATGTGCTAATTACCAAATCCCAAATACAAGAAAGAATTCTTCTGTCATCTCCATTGAGTAAATGAGTTGCTTTTTATGTCTTTCTAGTAGTTGGAACTACACATTTTTGGTGGGGGGGACTGTTCTCATTGGTGACTATTTTGTAGGTGACTAGTTCATTCAGGTGACAATTAGACACCAGCTCTCTATGAGGAACTGGGGATATTTTGTCTTTCACAAAGAAACAAACTGTCCTTTTACGTGGAGGACATGCATGGAGCTTAACGGCCATCTTTTCATTTAATAAGATATATTAATATATAGTCATTCAACTGGCTTGTTCTAACATTCTCCTTCAAAAAGCAAAGTTCTCATATTGAATAGATGACTGCAGAGTCAAAGAATAAATGACTCAATAGAATTCCTTCAGACATGAGCTCGTTGGCTGCCAGGGTGCTCTTACAGGGAATTGTAGGTGAGATAACCCATGAACAGAGCACCCTGAGTCTCTTGGTTTGCAAAAATACTTAATATTATACCATAGAGTATTTCTAAAAAGTCCCAACTAAGATAGATGATAATTTCAGAGATACTTTCTCTTTATTACATGTGAATTTTTTCTTATTGCTGAGGGTTGTCTGTCAAGTAGTTAATAACCTGTTAGCAAACACTCAGAATTTTTGAAGCTCTCATTAATGACAGGAGAGATCGTTTTATAATGCGCATAAATCCTATCTTTTCCCCTGTTGTAAGCTTGATGAAAACATTTTTTGTGAAAACATTGTTGCCAAAGTGAAACGCATTTGTAACTGCAGCAGACAGAGACTGGGGAGTTGGTGACTTGATAGGTAATGTTTAGTGATTTTGAATTACTATTTCCTGATCAGAAGCAGGTTCCCATAGATTTGAATGTGCGGCTTAAATTATTGGGTAAACTACAAATTCCAAAAGAAATCTCATTGTCCCTGGGCCTGGTGGCTGTTTTACAGATGTGGATGAATGCCAGCCAAGCCGATGTCACCCGGACGCCTTCTGCTACAACACCCCAGGCTCCTTCACATGCCAGTGCAAACCCGGTTATCAGGGAGATGGCTTCCGTTGCGTGCCCGGAGGTAAGGTGGTGGGACATTTGGGAATTGGTAGCCCATTGCCCTATCCATGAATCCAGAGCACGTGACCCTGGGAGAGAAGGTGAGGTGGGAAAGTAGGAGGCTCCGTGGAGAGTTCTAAGGGTTGTTGAGGTGGGAGATCAGAGCATGGACTGCAATGTAGAGCACTCTTTGAAATGGTAGAACATCAGGTAGGAACATTGCCTGTAATCCCAGTACTTTGGGAGGCCAAGGCAGGTGGGTCACCTGAGGTCAGGAGTTCAAGACCAGCCTGTCCAACATGGTGAAACCCTGTCTCTACTAAAAACACAAAAATTAGTCAGTCATGGTGGCTCATGCCTGTCATCCCAGCTACTCAGGAGGCTGAGGCATGAGAATCGCTAAAACCTCGGAGGTGGAGGTTTCAGTGAGCCAAGATCGTGCTACTGCACTCTAGCCTGGGTGACAGAGTCAGACTCTGCCTCAAGAAAAAAAAAAAAAAAAAAAAAAGAATATAGTTGACACCTTAGACTGGAGTTAACCAGTTTTATTATTTATTTTTCATTACTGCTGCTATTGTTGGTCAGATGTATTTATGCCACTATAAATGTTTTCAATTAGAGATAAATAGATGTTTTCATCTCATCACTTTTTAAGCAGTTAAAAACTATTTAAATAGGTTGGGCGCAGTGGCTCATGTCTGTAATCTCAGTACTTTGGGAGGCCAAGGCAGTGGATCACAAGGTCAGGAGTTCAAGACCAGCCTGGCCAAGGTGGTGAAACACCATCTCTACTAAAAATACACAAAGTAGCTGGGCATGGTGGTGGGCACCTGTAATCCCAGCTACTTGGGAGGCTGAGGCAGGGAATTGCTTGAACCTGGGAGGTGGAGGTTGCCGTGAGTTGAGATCATGCCACTGCACTCCAGCCTGGGCAATGAGCAAGACTATGTCTCAAAAAAAAAAAAAAAGAAAAGAAAAGAAAAGAAAAAAGAAAGGAAAACTGTTTAAGTAACCATCCCCTTCACTAGCCTGTGAGCCCACTGAGGACCTGTGAGCTCATTGAGGGTGGTGCATATACACTTTATATTTGTATGTTTCCAGCAGCCAGTGGAGAATTTGGTATATGGTGGGGCTCACAGCTATTTATAGCTGTTGAAGAAATAAATGAATGCACCAGCTCCATTCCTACAACAGCATTTGAAAATATTTGTTTATCCTCACTCTCACTAAGACTAGTTTTTAGAATAGTTGTCAATCAAAAAGGAGAAAATATCAGATTAAGAGTTAAATTTTGAAGTGTAGTGGCACATGTTGTTAGTCTGAATTATTTTCTTCTGCTTAAAATGGGGGTTAGCAAACTACGGCCCATGGGCCAAATCTGGCTGTCTGGTTTTTGTAAATAAAGCTTTATTGGAACACAGCCATGTTTATGTATAGTCTGTGGCTGCTTTCATGTTACAAAAGCAGAGTTGAGTAGTTGTGACAGAGACTGTAAGCTCTGCAAAGCATAAAAAGCATAAATAGGCTGGGCGCCATGGGCTCTCACCTGTAATCCTAGCATTTGGGGAGGCCAAGGTGGACAGATTACTTGAGTTCAGGAGTTTGAGAGACTGGCCTGGGCAACATAACGAGACCCTGTTTCTACAAAAAATACAAAAATTAGCTGAGTGTGGTGCAGCACACCTGTAGTCCCAGCTACTGGAGGGTCTGAGGTGGAAAGATCGCTTGAGCCAGGGAGATCAAGGCTGCAGTGAGCCGAGATCACACCACTACACCCTAGCCTGGGTGACAGAGTGAGGTCCTGTCTCAAAAAAAAAAAAAGTATAGACAGCCTGCTATGTGGCTCTTGACAGAAACAGTTTGCTGACTCTTGGCTTAGATAAACCCAGACAAGGCAACCTTTAGTTCCTGAAATTATGGGAACAAATACCACTTCCCATAGATTTTAACGGGTAGGTTACATAGAGAAGAGTTTATGATCATTTGAGTCAAGACATTCCAGCTACTATTAAAAATGACTAATATTCGTTATTTCCTTGGACTTGCTTCACATCTCCAGCTTAAAGAGAAGCAGATGTTTCAAATTTTGGTTTTTTGTTTTTTTAACCTGACTCTTTGTCCCCTCTTGAAAGCTCTGTTGACTAAACAGAAACAGATCCAGACCTGTAGGCTGGGATCTAAAGATGGGACAAAGATAAAACCAATCAGGGCTGCTTGCCAGGATTGTTTATAGATTTGATTTTGTTTCCTTAAGAAGTTTAACATTTGGTTATATACTGGAGAGAGCCTGCACTAGAAACGTGTAAGAATGTTCATTGCGTATTGTTTGTAATAGAAAAAAAATCTAAATGACTGCAAACAGGAGGAAGGAACAGATGACTTTTGATATAATCCATACAGTGAAATAACAGAAAGCAGTTAAAATGAATGAACTAGAGTTCATGGGTAAGTCTCAAAAGCATGATGTTGAGAAAAAGAAATTATAAAAGGATATGTACAGCATGGCCCCATGTGTATAAAATATAAGCCTATGTGAAAAGAAACCTACATGTGTTATGTTATGTACATACATAAGAAAACTACAATCTGCATAGTGAATGAGAAATGAAAAGTTCAGAATAGGGGTTACCTCTATAATGGGAGAGAGGGAACTGGGATTGGGGAGGGATACATGGTATGTCTTTGTCTGTTTAGGGCTGCTATGGCAAAATACCACAGATAGAAGGTTTATAAACAACAGAAACTTGTTTCTCAGAGTTCTGAAGGCTGGAAAGTCCAAGATCAACGTGCTGACAAGCTGAGTGTCTCGCGAAGGCTCACTTCCTGGTTCACAGACAGCCAGACATCTTTCTGCAGCGTCCTTAAATGTAGAAAGGGCAAGGGGTCTCTTTGGGGACTCTATTATAAGGGCACCACTAATGCCATTCATGAGGGCCCCTTTTCATGACCTAGTCACCTCCTGGTGCCTCACCCCCTAACACCATCACCTTGGGAGTTAGGATTTCAGCATATGAATTTGGGAGGGACATAAACATTCAGACTGCAGCACAAGGGCTACCTTTGCGTTTCTATTGTTTTATTTTCCAGTCAGAATATGAATACAGAGATTTTCATCATATTATTCTAAATTGTATATGACTAAAATACTTTATGAAAGCTAGGAGTGGTGGCTCATGCCTGTAATCCCAGCACTTTGGGAGGCTGAGGCGGATGGATCACCTGAGGTCAGGAGTTTGAGACCAGCCTGGCCAATGTGGTGAAACCCTGTCTCTATTAAAAATACAAAAATTAGCCAAACAGCACTTATTTGCTAAGTGTGCACGGGCTGCTGTACTTGGCTGCTGAGTAAAATGTGTTTCTTTCTGTGGGTCATGGTTAGAAAATTAGCCAGGCGTGGTGGCGTGTGCCTGTAATCCCAGCTACTTGGGAGGCTGAGGTAGGAGAATAGCTTGAGCCCAGGAGGGGGAGGTCGTGGTGAGCCAAGATCGCGCCACTGCACTCCAGCCTGGGTGACAGAGCGAGACTCCATCTCTAAATAACTAAATAAATACTTCATGGAACATTACATAGAGAAAAGTAATGTGTAGTGTCATCTGGACTCCTGGTGCCTATCATAGTGAACGACAGGGACCAAACAGCACTTATTTGGTACTTACTGTATACAGAGGGGGCTAGTTTCCAAAAGAAAACTAAACTGGCTTTGAAGGTGAGCCGGTTAAGATCACAGCTTCTGCAGTGTCGACGGATGACAGGCAAAGTACAGGAAACTGCGATTGGTTCCCCTCTGTCTTCTGCACACTGCTCCACACCCCATGTATGGATTTAAAGTCAGTTTGGTGGCTCAGTGCTCTCACTTTCTTTTAAATGGAATGCATGAAATTGAAAACAGTGATCTAGAGAATATCAGAGTGTGGAGAGTATATGTAGTAGGAGTAAGTATTGTTTCATGAAGCAATAGTTGTATGCATATTTGTGTATGTGCATGGATGAGTACATGCCAGCATGTGCGCATATGTGTGCACGTGTGTTTGGGTGTGTAAGTGTGTGGGTATGTGTGTGCACGTGTGTGCATGTGTGAGCATGTGTGTGTGTGTGTGTGTGCTCGTGTGTGTGAGTGTCTAAGTGTGCACGGGCTGCTGTACTCAGCTGCTGAGTAAAATGTGTTTCATTCTGTGGGTCATGGTTAAAAAGTTAGAAACCCACCATATTAGTTCTCTATCGTTGCATAACAAATTATTCCCAAAGTCAGTCACTTAAAACAATAAACATTTATTTTCTCACAGTTTCTGTGGGTCAGGAGTTCAGGAGCAGCTTTCCTGGGTGGTCCCTGGTTCCAGGGACTCTCATGAGGTTGTTGTTGAGACATCAGCCAGGGCTGTGGTCTCCTGTGATGGCAAAGAAGGAGCCCCGTTCAAGGGCCCACGTGGTTGTCAGCAGGCCTCAGTTCCTCGCAGCATGGGTCTCTCTACAGGGATGGCTAAGTATCTTCAAGACCTAACAGCTGGCTCCCTCCAGACCAAGTCGAGAGAGAGAGAGAGAGACCAAGATGGAAGCCACAGTGTTGTTGGTGGTGATGGTTTTTGAGATGGAGTCTCACTCTCTTGCCCAGGCTGGAATGCGGTGTCACAATCTCAGCTCACTGCAACCTCCACCTTCCAGGTTCAAGCAATTCTCTTGCCTCAGTCTCCCAAGTAGCTGGGACTACAGGGACGTGCCATCATGCCCGGCTAATTTTTGTATTTTTAGTAGAGACTGGGTTTCACCACGTTGGCCAGGCTGGTCTCAAACTCCCGACCTTGTGATCTGCCTGCCTCAGCCTCCCAAAGTGCTGGGATTACAGGTGGGAGGCACCATGGCTGGCGCCACAGTCTTTTATAAACAAATCTCGGAAGTGACAAATATCGCTTCTGTTGATCTCATCAGTCTCAGGCCATCCCTCTTGCAGTGTCATAGGGATCTGCCCAAGCATGGAAGACCAGGTTGTGGGAAGAATGAGGGCCACCTTGGAGGCCGGCCACCACAGCCACTGACCCTGACTTTGCCTGGAAAGCATCTGAGGAGATGTAACTGGCTAGGTTTTTGTAACACAGGGAGTTTATTAGAGGATCAGAGAGAGGCATAAAGTGTCTTGGGCTAGAAATGTGAAACCTGGTCCTTAAGGGCAAATACCAACCCTGCAGATGTTGGGTCCCTTCGCTATACCCTTGGCACTGGTTTTGTTTACCAGCATTCTGCATCTGGATCCGGCACCACACATCTGAGGCAGGAAGAAAATGAGAGTTCAGGAAGCACGGCTGCAAGGAAAGATGAAAACATATAGGACGATACAGCTCCAAGGACAGAAAGCTAAGGAACAACATTACATTGTTGTATGCTATTTGCGTGTTAGGCTTCTGTTATTTATGTTATAGTTTACACTATGTTTCGAGCAAACCCTGTGTGCGAAAACTGGAATTTCCGAATTAGAGCTGGAAGGGACACTAGAAAGTGTGTCCTTTATCCTATTTGTTTTACAAGTAAGGAACATGAGGTCTGAATAATTTCTTAGTTTACAAAAAAAGGTTTTTTGAATCTTTTCCGTTTTGTTGAGACGAGCCTTACTCTGTCACCAGGCTGGAGTGCAGTGGCACAATCTTGGCTCACTGCAACATCTGCTTCCCTGGTTCAAGCGATTCCCGTGCCTCGGCCTCCTGAGCAGCTGGGCTTACAGGTGTGCACCACCATGCCGAGCTAATTTTTTGTAGAGATGGGGTTTCACCATGTTGGCCAGGTTGGTCTTGATTTCCTGACCTCATGATCCACCCGCCTTGGCCTCCCAGAGTGCTGGGATTACAGTCATGAGCCACTACACTCAGCCAAATCTTTATTTTTCTTTAAGAGACAAGACCTTACTCTGTCACCCAGGCTGCAGTGCAGTGGTACAGTCATAGCTCACTGCAGCCTTGACCTCTTGGGCTCAAGTGATCCTCCCGCCTCAGCCTCCTGAGTATCTGGAATTACAGGTGTGCGCCACCATGCCCAGCTAACTTCTTTTTATTTTTTCTAGAGACAGGGTCTCACTATGCCCAGGCTGATCTTGAACTCCTGGCCTCAAGTGATCCTCCCACTTTGGCCTCCCAAGGTGATGATTATAGATGTGAGCCACTGTGCCCAGCCAAATTCTTTATATAAAAGAATTTTCTACAGCAGTTTTTCTCAAAATTGAGTTATATATTTATATAGATATACATATTTCTATATACAATGTAGTTATATATATATATATAATATATCTATATGTATATCTATCTATATGTATATATAGATAGATATATATGTATATCTATATATAGATATACATATAGATATATACATATATAGATATATGTCTATATATAGATATACATATCTATATATAAAATATGTATATAGATGTACATATATCTATATATAGCCTCATATGTATATCTATATACATATATAACTATATATAGTTATAAATATCTATTTGATATACAGATATCTATATATCAATATATAGATATCAATATAGGTATATATATCAATATAGATATCTATAGATATCAATATAGATATCTATATATATGTGTCTTCATTAAAGATTGCCTCCTGAAAATAGTAGGAATCGATATCTACAAACAGTAGTTTAAAAAAATGAAATTTTTTATCTAATGGAAGGAATAATAATAAAGTAATAATAGCTAATACTTATATAGCACATAATTTTTGCCCAGTATTGTTTTAAAAATAGCAAATGTAAAGTAAATTAGAAGAAATCTTTTTTAGTAGCTGAAATTTTATGTGAAAGTGTATGGCATATGGATCATTTTGCAATCAGAAAAAAACATGGCAATTGATTCAAATATCTTGAGAGTTGTATCTTTCAAAATTATGATCATGTGTTCTTTATGCTTTCCAAAAGCAGTCATTTAGGTTCTTGTGTTTAGACTGCTAGTAAATAAGTAAGTATGCTTTCATCAGAGTAAAACACTCTTGCATCTTTAAAAAAAAAAAGTATTACAATTTGCTTTTGTGATTTTCCGGCTCTGTCTCTGTCCCCTGCCTATATCTGGGCCCTCTCTTTCCTGGTCTCTGTTGTCCCACCCTGCCTAAGTTTTTTTGGTTGTTTGTTTGTTTGTTTGAAACAGAGTCTGGCTCTGTCACCCAGGCCAGAGTGTGGTGGCGCAATCTTGGCTCTCTGCAACCTCCACCTCCCAGGTTCAAGCGATTCTCCTGCCTCAGCCTCCCGAGTAGCTGTGACTACAGGTGCACACCACCACTCCCAGCTAATTTTGTATTTTTAGTAGAGACGGGGTTTCACCATGTTGTCCAGGCTGGTCTTGAACTCCCGACATCACTGATTCACCCACCTCAGCCTCCCAAAGTGCTGAGATTACAGGCGTGAGCCACCGCGCCCAGCCCCATCCTGCTTAAGTTTGATCCCACTCAGCACTGTCTTCCCAGCGTGGGACCCTGACACCCGGTCAGTTTCCCAGGGTCTAGCTCTTCCAGCCCCTTTAGTCTTTAACTTAAAGTAAGAAAAACCCTCCCAGTTTTAGCTGCTGTTTTTCCTTTGGCCTGCCGTGCTTTCTAGAGTGCCTGTTAGCTTGCCTTTTCCCACGCTGTGAGATGCTCTGCCGCTTCCCTCTGCTGTCTTCCACACAAAGATAACAAGTTGGTGGTGTGCCCTCACCCTTCCTTATCCCCGTGTTGATTTGTAAATGTCACCCATGGGCTATGGATTTTGTTATCTTGTTAATCCACCCGGAACTGGACTCTAAAAGCAGAGTTTCCCATTCTCTCTCTAACCACTGCAGTCAGCTTCTTTCCCCACCACAACACCCAAACAAAAGTTAGCAACAGCCAGGCATGGTGGCTCACACCTGTAATCCCAGCTCTTTGGGAGGCTGAGACGGGTAGATCACCTGAGGTCGGAAGTTCGAGACCAGCCTGACCAACACAGAGAAACCACCGTCTCTACTGAAAATACAAAATTAGCTGGGTGTGGTGTTGCATGCCTGTAATCCCAGCTACTCGGGTGGCTGAGGCAGGAGAATCGCTTGAACCTAGGAGGTGGAGGTTGCAGTAAGCTGAGTTCACGCCATTGCACTCCAGCCTGGGTAACAAGAGCGAAACTCCATCTCAAAAAAAAAAAGTAAGCAACAACCCTCCCTTTCTTAGATCTGAGGTCTCATTTCTTTTCCTTTTTCTTTTTTTTTTTGAGACAGAGTCTCGCTCTGTCATCCAGTCTGAGTGCAGTGGTGCAATCTCTGTTCACTGCAACATCCGCCTCCCGGGTTCTAGTGATTCTTGTGCCTCAGCCTCCTGAGTAGCTGGGATTACAGGTGTGTACCATCACATTTGGCTATCTTCATTGTTGTTGTTTGAGACAGGATCTCACTCTGTTGCCCAGGCTGGAGTGCAGTGGCGCCATCTCAGCTCACTGCAGCCTCTGCCTCCCGGGTTCAAGCAATCCTCCCACCTCAGCCTCCTGGGTAGCTGGGATTACAGGCACGTGCCACTGTACCTGGCTAATGTTTGTATTTTTAGTAGATATGGGATTTCACCATGTTAGCCAGGCTGGTCTCAAACTCCTTGCCTCAGATGATCTGCCTGCCTCAGCTTCCCAGAGTGCTGGGATTATGGGTGTAAGCCACTGCACCCGGCCTGATTTATTGTCTTTTATGTCAGCTAAGCCTTTGACCAAGGCAGGTGTGATGTTCTTCCCCTCTGTCCCATAGCAGCCAGTCCAGACCATGGCCAGCTGCTTCTCCCACTGTGTGCCACTGACCAGGGCCCTCACCTTTCTCACTAGCCTTACAATCAAGGACTGCAGGGCGCCTGGCCGGTGGCAGCTTTCACTAAATGCTTATAACACTAGTGAGTAAGTGATTCACGTGTCCATGGGGCTCTCGACCTGAAGAGTATGACGAATACAGTGATTTTGAAAGCCTACAGGGGTAGAATTTCAGGAGAGGAAGGGAGCTGGGAGCCAGGAGCCATTCCAGGAAACAAGCGGGAAGAACTCAACAATGCAGTTTTACACCGCACAAAAGAAACTTCACACAGACAAGTGCAAGTTCTCTTCCGTGCCGTTTTCTGACCTTTCTGTTCTCCCTTCTTTGTCTGCCTTTTCCTAACTGCAAGTTCAGTGCGTTCGTCTTCCTCTCCAGCCCTGTGAGGATGGGGGTAAATGTTGGGGAGGGACATGAAGAGAGCTTATGAGTAAAGAAAGCTGTCGTCATCATTCTTGTTATTGCTATCACTGTGACTGGTGGTGCTGTCCTTGGTAGGGCCCTAGGAACGTTAGGATAAGACCATGTCAGATGGACATCGTCCCCTTGACTTGTAAATTCCCATTCTTGGAAATGTGGTAGTCTTTCCTGGACTAACAAGTGTCTATTTGGCAGCGAATGGGATGGGTCTGTCAGCCAGCAAAATCTCAAAGCCAGCAGAGACCAGGGACCGTTCACTGCACCTGAGTGACCTTGTCCAGAGATGTGTATCCCGGAAGTGCATGCTCAGAGCCTGTGTAGGCCCTGGGAGTAGCTGGCCCCTGCAGCGGGGCGCGGACTCCGTGCACAAAGATGCTGAATAAACAGCACCTCCCCGGACAACCTCCATTCTGAGTAGCCCGTGAGTTCTGCCATGGTTGCATGTCCTCTCTTCCCAGAGAGGCTTGACATCTGTGAGCACCTCCCCTCCCTCCACTCTGTTGCGTATATGGGAGGCTGCAATGGTCATTTATTTGAGTGAACACAGTGAAATAAATTTAATCAAGCAAGGGAATGGAATGCAAATCCAAGACCAAGAATGTACTTTCTTCTTACTTCTTCTTCTTGCTGACCAAAAAGTATCTGAGCCAGGTCTCAATCAGTTTAACAGTTTATTTTGCCAAAGTTAAGGACATGCCTGTGACACAGCCTCAGGAGGTCCTGATGTCATGTGCCCAAGGTGGTCAGGCTACAACTTGGTTTTATGTATCTTAGCATATGACATCAATCAGTACAGATAAGAACTATATTGGTTTGGTACAGAAAGGTGGGACAACTGGAAGCCAAGGGTAGGGTGGGGGCTTCCAGGTCATAGGTAGATTACAAGATGTTCTGATTGGCAATTGGTTGAGTTATTATCTAAAGACCTGGAGCCAATAGAGAGGGATGTCTGGGTTATGTATGATAAGGGGTTGTGGAGACCAAGATTTAGTCATACAGATGAAGCCTCCGGTAGCCGGCTTCAGAGAGAACAGATTGTAGCTGTTTCTTACCAGACTTAAAGAGTCTATTTTGTCAGGTTTTTTGTTTTTTGTTTTTTGTTTCGTTTTTTGTTTTTGAGACAGAGTGTTGCTCTGTTGCCCAGGCTGGAGTGTAGTGGCATGATCTTGGCTCTCTGCAACCTCCTCCTCCTGAGTTCAAGCGATTCTCGTGCCTCAGCCTCCCAAGTAGCTGGGATTACAGGTGCCTGCCATCATGCCTGGATAATTTTTGTATTTTTAGTAGAGATGGGGTCTCACCATGTTGGCCAGGCTTGTCTCGAATTCCTGACCTCAAGTGATCCGTCTGCCTCAGCCTCCCAAAGTTCTGGGATTACAGGCGTGAGCCACCGCGCCCGGCCTGTTCTTTCAGTCTTAAGGTCCATGTTGGTGTGAATGGTAATGAGACATGCCCGACCTTCCCCTTCCCCTCATGGCCTGAAGTAGTTTCACAGGTTTACTTTGGAATGCACTTGGCTGAGAGGAGGGGTCCATTCAGATGGTTGGAGGACTTGGAATTTTATTTTTGGTTTATGTTCTATTTCATTTTCCTCTCATTCTCTTTGTCCCCCTACCTTGAGAATAGTCACCCCAGACTTCCTGCCATTCCTCAGATAAGTACTAGGTCTTGAATGCTTTCTTCCCTAGCAGTTCAAACTAGATGAGTAAGAAGAAGCTTGTCTGAGTCATCAGTTTATCAACCAGAAATATGCCCAGGAAATGCATCTTTAGCATCCCCACTACCCCCACCCCATCCACCCGCCTTTAATGGAAAGTTTCCCATGGGGGCCTGGGGACCTCAGCAGGGGGGCTCTCCCTAGAGCACTGGCTGCTCCCACTGTCTGCTGGCCCAGGAAGTCCACCGAGATCACAGCTTTCCATAAACACACTTGAGATTCTATTTCCTGAGTACAGTTGAGGTTTTCCCCTCCTTTTTACAAGGTCAAGATATAGTACTTCAAAATTCCACTGTAAATTCTAGATCCCTTGAGATTTTATATGTTGGCCAAATACCTTGGGTTTTTTTTTGTTTTTTGTTTTTTTTTTTTTTGAGATGGAGTCTGGCACTGTTGCCTGGGCTGGAGTGTAGTGGTGGGATCTTGGCTCACTGCAACCTCCACCTCCCAGGTTCAAGCAATTCTCCTGCCTCAGCCTCCTGAGTAGCTGGGACTACAGGCATGCGCCACCACATCCAGCTAATTTTTTGTATTTTTAGTAGAGATGGGGTTTCGCTATGTTGGCCAGGATGGTCTCGAACTCCTGACCTTGTGATTCCCCCGCCTCGGCCTCCCAAAGTGCTGGGATTACAGGCGTGAGCCACTGCGCCTGGTGGCCAAATACCTTGTTAACACAACTCTCTCGGCCTCATAAAGTGGAACAACCCCTACTGCCTGAAAAGCTCTGTTTGGTTGACAGCACACAGAATACCAGTTTTGTTTTCTAACTGGAAAAGCACCACCATGTGCAGATGAGATTGGCAGGAAAATGGGTCTGTGGATGCACAGGTAATTTTGGTGAATGTGCTAAAGTAATGTGTGTACATAGCTGTTGTCATAAGAGGTTCCATGTGTGGGAGCCATCCTGAGCACTGGCGATGTGGATGCCAGATGCCAGAGAAACCCAGAGACCTAAGTTCTCCTTTGAACTGAGTCAACAACCAGTGCTGTGGCCTAAAGGACTTTCAGCTTCTCTGAGTTTCAGTTTTCTCATGTGGTATAAAAACTGCAGTTGCTCATCATGTAGGATTGCGATGAGAATCAAATGAAATGTATCCGTGAATGGAAACAGCCTATATGAAAACTCTAAAACCCTATGCCAGTGTAAGGTTTTGAGGAAGTAAACACGTTTTACATTCAAGAATGAACAAAACCAGACTTTTTTTTTTGTGATGGAGTTGTGCTCTTGTCGCCCAGGCTGGAGTGCAATGGCACGATCTTGGCTCACGGCAACTTCCGCCTCCCAGGTTCAAGTGATTCTCCAGCCTCAGCCTCCTGCGTAGCTGGGGTTGCAGACATCTGCCACCACGCCTGGCTACTTTTTGTATTTTTAGTAGAGACAGGGTTTCACCATGTTGGCCAGGCTGGTCTCAAACTACTGACCTCAGGTGATCCGCCTGCCTCAGTCTCCCAGAGTGCTGGCATTACAGGCATGAGTCACCACGCCCAGCCAGACATTTTTTATTCTAACCAGATGGCTTGCTTGTATCTTTGGTGCTTCCTACATCAATTTTTTTTTTTTTAGTTAGCCTCTGGGACAAAAGAAAAGCACATATGGTTTTCTCTCTCCAGGTTCAACAAACGCTTTTCTGGCATGCTAACTGCTTCTCACCAAGGGAGCAACCACGTTAAGCATGCCAACGTGAGAACTGGCAACACAGACAAAGGCAGCGCACTCATGGAATGTCACTGTGACTGCCAGTCCCACATGAACATCTGGGTGCAGAGCTCCAAATGCCTCTGTGTGCTTGTCTCGTCACTGACTCCCCAAACAGTCCTCTGAGCTCCATTATCACCGCCATACCCGTTCCACAGCTGCAGGAGGCACAGCTGAGTCTGTATCATTGACACATGCAAGGTGCACCAGGATTAATGGAAATGAGGCCAGGCGTGGTGGCTCATACCTGTAATCCCAGCACATTGGGAGGCCGAGGCAGTTGGATCATCTGAGGTCAGAGTTCAAGACCAACCTGGTCAACATAGTGAAACCCCGTCTCTACTAAAAATATACAAAATTAGCTGGGCATGGTGGCGGGCACCTGTAGTCTCAGCTACTCGGGAGGCTGAGACGGGAGAATCACTCGAACCCGGGAGGTGGAGGCTACAGTGAGCCGAGTGCCACTGCACTCCAGCCTGGGCAACAGAGCAAGACTCCGTCTCGAGAAAAAAAAAAAAAGTAGTAATGGAACTGAGAATCAAAAACATTCCCAGGTGCAAAATTCTGAGAAATACATAATATTCTAGTCTATGTGATTATGGTATAATTTTTATTATTAACATTTTAGTATATATTAATGCACACATGTGAATATATATACAAATAAACATCTTTCCCCTTAACATAACTAGTAATGCCTCAGAGCAAGGGTTGGCAACTACTCCCTATAGGCCAAATCTGGCCCACTGCTTGTTTTTGTAAATGAAGTTTTATTGGGACAGCCACACTCGTTCATTGACGTATGAAACATGATTGCTTTCATGCTACAGCCACAGAGTTGCACAGTTGTGACGGAGACCTCATGGCCCACAAAGCTGAAAATTCTTACTCTTTGCCTCTTAACAGAAAAAGTCAGTTGAGCCCTACCCTAGACCTATTCAACCACAATCTTCTACTCATCAAAAAAAAGCACAGAAGAGGCCGGGCACGGTGGCTCACAGCTGTAGTCCCAGCACTTTGGGAGGCTGAGGCAGGCAGATCACCTGAAGTCGGGAGTTTGAGACCAGCCTGACCGACATGGTGAAACCCTGTCTCTACTGAAACTACAAAAGTAGCCAGGCATGGTGACAGGTGCCAGTAATCCCGGCTACTCGGGACACTGAAGCAGGAGAATTGCTTGAACCTGAGAGGCGGAAGTTGCAGTGAGCCGAGATCGTGTCACTGCACTCCAGCCTGGGCAACAAGAGCAAAACTCCAACTCAAAGAAAAAAAAAAGCACAGAAGACTAAGACAGGAAGATGACTTGAGCCCAGGAGTTGGAGGCCAGCCTGGGCAACATAGCGAGACCCTGCCACTCAAAAAAATACATAAAGTGGCCAGGCGTGGTGGCTCACACCTGTAATCCCAGCATTTTGGGAGGTCAAGATGTGTGGATCACTTGAGCTCAGTAGTTTGAGACCAGTCTGGGCAACATAGTGAGACCCCATCTCTATTAAAAATACAAAAAAATTAGCGAAGTGTGGTGATCAATGACTGTAGTTCCACCAAGTCAGGAAGCTGAGGTGGGAGGATTGCTTGAGCCTGGGAGGTGAAGATTCCAATGAGCTGAGATTACACCACTGCACTCCAGCCTAAGTGACAAGAGTAAAATCCTGTCTCAAAAATAAAAAAATACATGAAGTGAACTAGACAGAATTAAAAAGAGAAATAAAAATTATGTATCTTTTAGAAAAAGCACATAGGCATCCCTTGGCTCTCCGTGCACTGTGGGCGATCTCTTCTGTGTATCTGCTGTACCCTGGGCTCCTGTCAAGGCAGTCACTCACTAAATTGTAAATGTGTGTTTACTTGTTGGCTTCCCTCCAGACTGTGAGCTCGCTGAGGGCAGGCACTATGGGTTATTCCTGTGTGCATCCCCCAGCACGGTCAAGTAGGTACTTCTTGGTTTTTGGGGTTTTTGTTTTGTTTTGGGACAGGCTCTTGCTCTGTTACCCAGACTGGAGTGTAGTGGTGTGAACATGGCTCACTGCAGCTTCAAACTCTTGGGCTCTAGAGAGCCTCCTGCCTCAGCCTCCCAGGTAGCTGGGACCACAGGTGCATGCCACCACACCCAGCTAAGTTTTTGATGGAGTCTTGCTGTGTTGCCCAGGCTGGTCTTGAACTCCTGGACTCTAGTGATCCTCCCTCCTTGGCCTCCCAAAGTGCTGGAATTACTGATGTGAGCCACTGTGCCTGGCTGAGTAGATGCTTCTTGACTAAGGTGATTTTTAAGGGAGACAGACAAGGAACAGCTCCTTAGATAGAGGTGTGGTGTGGGCAAGCCCAGAGCACCCTGGGAACCCACAGAGGGGACTGGACTCAGCCCTGGGGAGCAGAACAGGCTTCCTGAGGGAGTTAAGTGCCTAAGCCGACTTCTGAAGGATTAACCGGACAGGGAGAAGGAGAGGCAACAAGACATGGATGAAGTATAGCTCTTAGCAGTCAGTGACGTGGAGATTGGGCACCTCCTGGCACTGGACGTTTTGTGTGTTCGATATTGCAGAGGTTGCAACTGCGGACTGGTGACTGAACTCTAACCAGTGTGGAACCCGCTACAGCCTGGTATATTTGAAGTTGTTTATTCCAGGCTATAGCTGCTTATTAGCAATTCCACAGCTTTAGGAGTGCAGTCGTCCCTCAGTATCCATGGGGCATTGGTTCCTGAAGATACAAATCCACAGGTACTCAAGTCCCTGATAGAAAATGGTGTAGTATTTGCGCATAACCTATGCACACCCTCCCATATACTTTAAATCATCTCTAGATTTCTTATAATATCTAATACAATGTGAATGCCATGTAAGAAGTTGTCATATTGTATTGCTTAGGAAATAATGGCAGAAATCTGTATGTGTTCGGTACAAATATAATCATCCTTTTTTTTCCCAAATATTTTCTATCTGTGGTTGGTTGAATCCACGAATGTGGAACCTGTGGATATGGATTGTTCGCTGTATTTCCCTGTCTTAAGATCTGAGTTGTACAGTTTAGAGGTCAATTCTCATGCCAAAAAGCAGGACATAATGAAAGGAAAACATACAAATGTTGGTAAACACACTTGGTGGTATCTGATCCCTGAAATCTTTGGCCTTGACTTAATGTCTGTTATCAAGAAGCTGGAGATGCCAGCCTGGCCAACATGGTGAAACCCCATCTCTACTAAAAATACGTAAATCAGCCAGATATGGTGGTGCTTACCTGTAATCCCAGCTACTTGGGAGCCCGAGGCAGGAGTATCGCTTGAACCTGGGAGGCATAGGTTGCAATGAGTCGAGATTGTGCCACTGCACTTCAGCCTGGGTAACAGAGTGAGACTCCATCACACACACAAAAAAAGAAGAAGCTGAAGGTGACAAAAATGACGTATTTAGAAAAAAAAAATTCCTTCAGATAAAACCTAGTGATGTTCATCAATGGATAAGCAAAATATGATCTGTCCATACAACGCAATATTATTCAGCCATGGATAGGAAGGAGGTTCTGACGCATGCTATCACTTGGATAACTGAGAACATTCTGCTAAGAGAAAGACACCAGACACAAATGTCACATATTGTATGATTCTGCATATGTGAAATATCCAGGATAGGTAAGTCCACAGAGAGACTGAAGATTGGTGGTTGCCAGGGGCTGGGAAGAAAGAGGACACGGGGATCAACTGTTTAATGCATATGGGCTTCCTTCTGGTTGGTGGCTACTCAGCATGGTGAATGCACTAGGTACCATTGAATTGTTTACTTAAAAATGGTTCACTCGGAGGGGTGCGCTCACATCTGTAATCCCAGCTCTTTGGGAGGCCGAGGTGGGCAGATCACCTGACACCAGGAGTTTGAGATCAGCCTGGCCAACGTGGTGAAACTCTGTCTCTACTGAAAATACAAAATTAGCCGGGCGTGGTGGCAGGTGCCTGTAATTCCAGCTACTCGGAAGGTTGAGGGAGGAGAATCACCTGAACCCGGGAGGTGGCGGCTGCAGTGAGCTGTGATTGTTCCATTGCACTCCAGCCTGGGCAACAGGAGCAAAACTCCATCTCAAAAAAAAAAAAAAGTTCACTTTATGTTATATCAATGGGCTTCAATTCTTTTTGCCTCAATTTTAAAATAATGTTTTAGGAGTAAAAAGGAGATGTAAATATCATTTTGTTGACAGTTAAACGTATTCAATAATAATGATGTTTTGCATTTTGAAAAACTGATGAAACAAAACCCAGTGATGCGCAGGCAGGCCTCGTGGTTCCGAGCGAGCCCGCCAGGGAGCACGGATGGATGACGCACCCGACATATTTCTTGTTGCCCGTTTCTCTGACAGAGGTGGAGAAAACCCGGTGCCAGCATGAGCGGGAACACATTCTCGGCGCAGCGGGGGCGGCCGACCCACAGCGACCCATTCCTCCGGGACTGTTCGTTCCTGAGTGCGATGAGCACGGGCACTACGCACCCACCCAGTGCCACGGCAGCACCGGCTACTGCTGGTGTGTGGATCGCGACGGGCGCGAGGTGGAGGGCACCAGGACCAGGCCCGGGATGACGCCCCCGTGTAAGTGGGTGCAGGCTGTGTGTGGGCGTGTGCCTGAGAAGGGCCTCGGGGAGCGGAAGGGCTGAACACACGCTTGGCTCTTCTGCCTGCCCTGAAGCTTGAGCTGCACCATTGGCTCCAGCCCCGCTTCCTCCCTCTGCACCCCTCTTCCCTCTCCTCCCCTCTTCCCTCTCCTCACCCACCCCGCTCCTCCCCATCCTTCCTCTCCTCCTCACCCTCTCTGTCCTACCCTTTTCTTTCTCTTTCCCCACCCCCGCCCCACACGTGTAGGGTGTAAATACCCAGCGGGGTCTGCCACAGCAGTCCTCTTAGTGGTAGCAGAGAGGCTGTGTGTGCTCCGGATTCTCCAGAAGAACTCTGCCAAAGGAGGCCTGGCAGTGGAATGTTCCTGCGCTGGATTGTTCCTGCGCTGGAATACGGCAGGGATGGTGGGAACCAACCTGAACCCTTCCCCAGGGCTGTGTCCCCGGCAGTGGGACCTGTGCGTACCCTTGCAACCCTAGCCTCCTTCAGTCGCGCCCTAGGGCCTTTAGTTACTTGGGTTGATTTTCCAATCCAAGGAGCAAACAGCTGCAAAGCTTTCTCCGTGAGCTGGTTCTAAGACCATCACAGTGGGAAGCTGCCGTCCTGGGGGCCAGGGGCCCTGTGTGAGGCCCAGCCTAGTGGCTGTGTGACTCTGGACAGACACCTTCCCTAGCCTCAGCATCCTCAGCCTCCACCTCAAACATGAGGCAAAATTACCCCGAGAATGATTCCCAGCTCTAAAATTCTGCTTCTGTTGCAAATGTAGAAATTGGTCATTGTCACTAATTACCAAAAGAGAATATAATGAATCTTTGAATCTCCACTCGTAATTTAGCTAATAATCATAGATTGATCTCTTATCAGATATTTCCCCAAATCTGCTAAGAAACAGTAAAACAATTACTCACAAACTTCTCTCACTCACACAGCCCCCATTTACTGGGGGGGCCAATGCTGTGGTCGGTGCTAGGATATCAAGAGGAAAGTCACAGTTCTGGGCCCCCAAGAACCAGAAAGGACGGTGAATAAACAGAACAGTGTAGGGAGGTGAGTGTTAGGAGGCAGCGGACAGGGGCCAGGGAGCCGAGGAGGGATCCTGGCTTGTGTGGGGTGGTGGGCTCATGGGTGAGGCTTTCCACAAACAGCACCACGTTAGCCACGTTTCTAAGCCTGAGTATTGGTCATGAGGGCAACGAGGAGCCTGGGATGGGTTTGGAGCAGGTGCCCAAGTGAGGCAGGTTTTAGTTTGAGAGTATCACTGGCTTGGGGGGTGGAAGTGGAGATGCAGGCATGACAGTCCCTGGCAGGGGGAAGTGAAGGCGATTGCTGTACTTACGATGAATCCAGGTGGGAAACGGATGGATTTAAGAGTTATGAAAGAGGTCCGCCAGATTGGTTTATGTCCCCGATTGGGTGTAATAGGCAAGATAGACAAGAGAAAGTAACCTTGGGGACAACCTTGCCCAGCTCTCACTGTACAGAGCAGGAGACCAGGCCTGGGAAGATCCGTGCCCTGTGCACACAGAGAGTGAGTGGGCGGGGACCAGGACAGAACTCAGGTCTCCAGACACCCAATCAGCCCTCCTGGCCCTCCTTACCCTGCAGCACAGCTGTCTGTCTCCTCCTGGGACGTCGTCTTATCAAGTGAACCAAGGAGCCGGGCCAGGGGTTGAGGTCAGCAGATAGGAAGGCAAGCCTGATTCTAAGGGAAAAGGAGCCCCTGGCCATCATTTTTGTTCTTGAAAGCCCACAAGCATCATGTTCTTGCTTGTCAGGCCCCGGCCTGTCCCATCCCTGTGGCACTGGAACAGGGTGCACCGTATGAGGCAAACTTATTTGATGGCTCCTCCAGCATGAAAAAGCTCAACAGCTTGCACTAGAACCTGGCTCCCTGTGGATGCTGTGTTTGCTGCTGTGCTACCACTGGTGCTGGTGCTGCTCTTACTTGGTTCACCCCTCTAATGCCAGTGCCCAAAGCAGAGCATGAGCAGCCAAGCTTTTCTATGAAGAGGGAGGCTAGCCAGGCACGGTGGTTCACACCTGTTATCCCAACACTTTGGGAAACCTAGGTGGGCAGATCACTTGAGGTCAGGAGTTTGAGACCAGCCTGGCCAACATGGTGAAACCCCATCTCTACTAAAAATACAAAAATTAACTGGGTATGGTGGTGCATGCCTATAATCCCAGCTAATCAGGAGGCTGAGGCACAAGAATTGCTTGAACCAAGCAGGCAGAGGTTGCAGTGAGCTGAGATCCTGTCCATCCAGCCTGGGCGACAGAGCAAGACTCTGTCTCAAAAAAAAGAAAAAGAAAAAAAGAAAAGAAAAGAGGGAAGCCAAGCCATTTTTTTTTTCACATGACCTTTAATGCTCTGCACTACCTTCATCAGTGCCCTTTGAATGACTGAGGGCTTTCTACTTCTGGTGCTTTCAGATATAAAATGGGCATTGTGTGGCTGTGGCAGTTTGTGGTACCATGAAGGCGATGTGATCTGATATGTAGGTGTGTGTATGTGTGTGCATGAATGTGGGTGTGCATCTGTGTGTTCCTGGTGCACACGGACCTTGCTCACTGATCCCTTCTGCCATGCAGGTCTGAGTACAGTGGCTCCCCCGATTCACCAAGGGCCTGCAGTGCCTACCGCCGTGATCCCCTTGCCCCCCGGCACCCATTTACTCTTCGCCCAGACTGGGAAAATTGAGCGCCTACCCCTGGAGGGAAATACCATGAGGAAGACAGAAGCGAAGGCGTTCCTTCATGTCCCGGTGAGTGCTGGCTGATTGTACCTGGTGACAGCTCTTGCTTCAGTGACCTGGAGAAACAAGCAGGACGAGGTCAGACCAGGACTCCAGGCTCAACCCTGGAACCATGGGTGCTCATTCCATGTGATCCCAGGTGACCATCTCTAGATGGGGGCCACTGTATTGCTGAGCTGCCTCTGAGGCTCACAGTAAGATGGGCACAGATGTGGCTGGGATTACAGGCGCCCACCACCACACCCAGCTACTTTTTGTATTTTTAGTAGAAACGGGGATTCACCATGTTGGCCAGGCTGGTCTCGAACTCCTGATCTCAGGTGATCCACCCGCCTCAGCCTCCCAAAGTGCTGGGATTACAGGCGTGAGCCACTGCGCCCGGCTGCTGTTTTTGTTTTTTAATGATGGCCATTGTAATGGGTGTGAAGTGGTTTTGATTTGCATTTTCCTAATAATTTATAACATTGAACATCTTTTCATGTACTTATTGGTCACTTGTATATTTTCTTTGGAGAAATGTCTACTTAAATCCTTTTGCCTATTTTTAGATAGGTTTTTTGGTTGTTGAGTTGTGGAAATTCTTTATATATTCTGGATATTAACCCTTTAAAAGATACGTGATTTGCATTATTTTCTCCCATTCCATAGGTTGTCTTTTGTTTTGTTTTCTTTTTTTTTAAGGTAATCAGTTATTTAATTAGATTATTAGGACATTTAAAACACCAATTTGTGGGGATAAATTCCATTTGTCAGGGCAAACACAGATCGCAGGTAGCCCTGGAGCTGAGGAATAGCTTTGATTTTTGGTAAAATTTGTGAGTCCACAGCTTTCTGATCAATCTTGCGCTGCTCTGTAATCTCGTATTTCTCTTTTTCTGTGTC
>CAUYLG010026167.1:0-53315 GCA_963573385.1 Cacajao melanocephalus | reverse complement strand
AGACTTTGTTCATTCCTTTTTACCCTTTTTTCTCTAATCTTGCCTTCTCGTTTGATTTCATTGAGTTGATCTTCGACCTCTGATATCCTTTCTTCTGCTTGGTCAATTCGGCTGTTGAAACTTGTGCATGCTTCGCGAAGTTCACATGTTGTGTTTTTCAGCTCCATCAATTCACTTATATTCCTCTCTAAGTTGTCCATTCTCGTTAGCATTTCGTTAAATCTTCTTCAAGGTTCTTAGTGTCTTTGCATTGGGTTAGTACATGTTCTTTTAGCTCACAGAAGTTTCTTATTATCCACCTTCTGAAGCCTGATTCTGTCAGTTCATCGCACTCATTCTCAGTCAGGCCTTGTTCTCTTGCTGATGAGGAGCTGCGATCCCTGTAAGAGGAGAGGCATTCTGATTTCGGGTGTCCTCAGCCTTTTTGCACTGGTTTCTTCTCATTTTTGTGGATTTATCCACCTGTCGTCTTTGTAATTGCCGACTTTCAGATTGGGTCTGAGTGGACGTCTGGCTTGTCGGTGATGAAGTTTTTCTGTTTTTTAGTTTTCCTTCAGTGGACGCCCTTTCCCCACAGAGTTAGGCCTTCCTGGGTTCAGCTGTGCTTACTGTGAAACTCTCAGTCCTCAGTGCTTCCAATTGCTGTTCTCCTTGTGGGGATGGGACCAGCCGAGCCCGACTCAAACGGCACTCAGTGCCGTATATTCCACACTGAGAAGTGCTGCGCTGCGCTGGGGTGCCGGTAAAACAGCCGTGCTGCCCAAAAGAGTCATGCTGGCGACCCGTGTGGCTCCTCCGCTGGGAATCTCCCGGTCTGTGGGTGACAAAAATTTGTCTGAAAGTGCAGCGTCAACTCGCTCTCTGCGCTTTCACTGGGAGCTACAATCCTGAGCTGCTGTTAATTGGCCATCTTGGATCTCTCTCCCAGATTTTCAGTTATTTTAAATGTTAGACATATACACACAAACACACACATTGGGGAGCTATATGTGTGTGTGTATCTTCTTTGAAAACTGAGCTACACAAGATAGTGATGCATATTCCAAGGCACATTTTTATGTATGTAGAGGAAAGGACTATCTGTTATGTAGTTCACTATTAGGTTTCTCTTTGATGTTAAACTAACAGCACGTAGTTGAATCTTACCAAACGTATAATTACATCACTCACTGAGACAGCTAGCCCTCTCCTTTCAAACCTCCTCCTCCAGAGCTATAAGGTATGTGCAGACAAGTAAAATGTATTGATTTCCCACTTTGTTCCAGGAACTGATACTTCTTACATATTTGTGGGAAAAAATTCTTTACATAAATACAGTATGATATTTGGGTAGCTAGATTTGATTTAAAAATATGTATTTATTGATAAAGTCTTTATTTTTGTCATTTTCCTCAAAGACATTTTATTTATATTATTTATATATACTTCTTGCATTTTCACTGAATAAAGCAAACAGTAAAAGAAACTGCATACCAACAGAGAGAATTGCTCAGAATATTTTCATTCCCTTTCCATATATAGTCTAAAATATTATCAATATGAGGTGCTAATCATGTGTATGTATATATCTGAAAAGGTAATCATGTGTATTAACATATGTAAAATATATATGAGATATGTGTGCATATATGTAAAACTCGTAAAATAACTCTCACTGTATTCCTTTAATGAAAATAATAAAAATGCTTCAGAAGAAACATTCTACAGTTTCATACTCAATAAAGACAAAATACTTGTCTTTGGGCTACATGGCACTCCCCACTCTGACAGTCAGTTTAATTTCCCCATGAGAAAACAGAGAGAATAAAGCAGAATGCACCAAAGTTTCAAAATCCACAAGATAGAAAGGGCAATTGGTAAGGCAAAAATTATAGTAAATGACTTGTCTTGAAAAAATAATTTTAAAAAGTAAGAATTGCTCTGTATCCCTTGGTCCTTTAATGATAGACCCAAATGCTCTATTTCTGTACTGTGTCATCTGTCAGGAAGCTTCTGCATTTATAGACATTATCTTAAAACTTTCTAAAAGACCTAGACCTGACCTAGTCCTCACCATCTGAATAGTAAAACATGCCAACTTTGTGTCCCCTTTTTTCAGATCAGGCAATGTAATTAAAAATGAGTCACACTTTGGGAAACACAGAAAGACACCTTTTCTTGAAATTTAGGTACAGTGCTATTTCTGGTAGATTCCAGTGGTCTAATTTATTCAAATGTCCAACAATAACCCAGCAGGGACAGTGCCTGGGGTCCTATCATAAAGTTTCTGTCTCTCAAACTACTTTCTTGAAATAAAAAAACTATGGAAATTATTTTCCTGTGGGCTTCTTTGTCCTTCAATAGAAGCAAAAATGAAATAATCTCTTCCAGCAGTCTGTATGGCCCCATTGCTCCTCAATCCATTGTAACAATCCTACCTCTTTGTCCAGAATGAGACCATGCTCAAACTGCAGAAAGGTCAGCATAAAAAAATCAAAAGAGTTTGAAAATCAAAACTGTAGAATAAAAACACTATAAAATTTCACAATCAATGTAGTACATAAACATGTTTCTGCTCTCTCTGTCGAGATATATATATACACATACATACACATATATATCAGATGAATATGATATATATAAGTAATTCCCTTACCTATATCTTCATATACTATGTAAAATAAGTACTAAATACATAGATATAATCCCTAGATGCATGTTTGGTTTTCTTCCCAAGTATATTTTCCAAAATGTCAAGTACTGATTCTTCTTTGAAGGAACTCAACAAATAATAATGCTGAGATTAATCGGAACTCCTTAAAATAAAACATGGGTGACAAAACAAAACCCCAAAATAAAGAGATTCTCAAGAACACAAAGAAAGCAAGTGTATTGATGCCTGCATTCAATTACTGTACTATAAAGCTTTCATTTCTTTGAATGAACCTATTATTTTTCAAAATAATGCACAGTCCCAGCAGGTGCCATCGTAGTGAGTTGTGCATGCTGTGTCTTCGCCAAACTCCAGTAATTATTTAGACCGGTCAGACTCTGTGTATACTCTACACAGAATCACCATTCATTACATCACTTCAAATTGTTTGTTGGATCATATTGTTGGGATCGTGACATTCATTACTAGGGACTAAACTCATCATTACACAGTTTGTCAAAGTCCTCAAGCAATACGGTATTTGAAAAAGAACAAGTAGAATTAGTTTCCTATTGGGAGTTCCAAGAAGCAACAACAACAACAAAAAAAAAAAAAAAAAAAAAAGAAAAGGATTTTCAAAATACATGTTACTTAGTCACCAAATAGTGACAGCTCTACTTTCAACTGACTGTCAGGCAGATCAGTAAAAGTCCACAACATTTAGGAATAATCAAACTATGCAGCTTTAGCTGTAGTATAGTTTTGAAAGTTTAGTTTTCCAAAATACTATATTTTCTACAATCAAATAATATCTATTACATACAGTGGGGTTTTGTTTGTTTGCAACAGATAAATAATATTAGGAAATAAGAGGGGATGTTGGAATGAGGCAATACATTATATTCCATAATGAGACGATAATTTAATATAAGGCCCACGTAATAACTATTTTATTTCAGTGTGTCTTTCAGTAATATTGTCATAACCCTACTGAAGTTAGAAGAGTGTAAACAATTTATTATAAACATTAGATCAACTATTGACTACTGCAACTTCCCTATTTTCAAAAGAAATTCCAGAGATTATTTCTTAGCCACATCCACTATGACTTCTAATGCAACACTTATATAACAAACTGCATAGAACTTTGCTCATGGTTTTATTTTATTTTATTTTAGCTTGTAATAAATCCAAGTTTCTCTTCAATGAAGCAAAAATGCAAAGAAAGTTGGTGGTCTCTACAAGATGGAATATTTAACGCCTACAAAATGCATTCACTGTCAAGGAAACGGACCTCCATTACAGACAATGGCTTAGGACTTTACTCTCTTCAGATGACCACTTACTCTTCAAATTAGGAGGCCTATCAAAAGATGCTTCAGCATGTCCTTTTAGCTTGAACTCTCTCTGTTTCATTCCAAATGGATTTACTGATTGTTGTTTCTTTTCCTTTAATTAACTTAATCCTCACTCCATGCTGTAAGCTGAACCCAGGAAAGCTAAATGCCTTTGGTACCCTTTTCCAGATACTGTTTATTCTTTGTAAAGATAGACTTCATCTCCTACCTTCCTTTCTGAATGTTGTTTTTCCTTGTGGGGCTATACTACTGGAGGACATTTTTCTTAAAATTCAACTTCTACAGTTACCTTGGCTCTTGCCATTTATCTTGCTAGAATTTTGATGAAACAATGTATGTATAAATTGTGTATTATTAGTAATTCTGAAAATGACAAGAGAGAATATTAAAGTCAAGGACCTACAAATGATACCATATCTGAGACCAAATTGTGAATTTGAATTTATAAGGTCACCTGACTGTAGAATGATGTGTGTGGTGTTTGTGTGTGTGTAACAACAATGTCCTCATCACTGCCTTCTCCTTCTCCTTCTCCTCCTTCCCCTCCTCCTCCTTCTTTTCTCATCCTCCTCCTCCTTCTTCTTCTTCTTCTTCTTTCTTCCTCCTTCTCCTCCTCCTTCTTTTCTCATCCTCCTCCTCCTTCTTCTTTTTCTTCTTCTTTCTTCCTCCTTCTCCTCCTCCTTTTCCTCCCCTTTCTCCTCTTTCTTTCTTTTTCTACTTTCCTAAACATTTAAGGCCTGGGCTTTCTCTAAAATAGCTATATATTTTTTTCTATACTAGTGTTATTGATTCCTGAGATTTCATTTTGAACAATATAAAATGAACCATTCTTATTTGGGACTTGACTTTCACAATTCAGCTATTTCTGCTTCACAGGTATGCAGATTTAACAAATTGTCTTGGCTCCCTGCAGTTTCCAATTATTACCGTTTACATGTTTTAAATTAAACTGTGGGCCTCAGGCTGCTCTGGGGAGGAAGTCAGTATAGGATTCCTTGTTTGGCATTCCAAGACTACAGTAGAATGGATCCCAAGCCCAATGAAACTTTGGAAAGGAAACACATCATCAGAGCTCAAGAAAGGTACTTCAGTCCCAGGAGAAAATCCTCTTGTAATTGAGCCAGCATTTGAGCAGTAAGAATAAGCTTTAGGGAAAATGATTCTGTCTTATATTTTAAGTGGGCTGTACACTATAAAGTGTCAGCAAATATGATGCAAAGCCTCAGGACAGGAAATGAAGAGCTGAAAAGAAGACTCTCAGGCTACCTGGCATTGTGTGTCTATCTTTTATAATAAGATATAAATACATCTGAATGTTTCAGTATAGTATTTTCTATTAAAATACATTCTTCAAATAATTTAACATTCTTTGCAATTTTATTTTGGCAATCTGATAGCAAAAAGCAGAATGCCCCTCCTGCTCACTAATGGACCAATTACATGTTTGAATTATGGTAACCGAAATTTGGAGAAATATTAACAATTTGAAGCTTGAACACTCTTTTCTTCTGCATCAATTTTAATCCTTAGATCCTGTTCAGAACAATTTCAGCATGTAATTGTCCAGCTGGATGATGATGTGTCCATGTATGCATATTGCCTTTTACCTAGTAACACATAGTAACACCAAGTGCCCTGCTTCTTCAAGAGAAGAAAGGTGGAGAAGGTGTGGCTGGGAAACACCACCGATGATTTGCTTGGATTGTCTTATTATTAAAATAACTAAAGATCGTTATAATTATGGGCAATAGGCTTTTTCATCATCAAAAAGTAGTCACCATTCTGATTCAGTTAAGAGTTAGAAATCTTTTTGTTCTGCCTCCGCCAGTGCTCCCTTCTCCTGCCCTATCTCACTACCAGGACAATCTTAGAGGATATTCTTGCTCAGGGTCTGTATTGTTTTTTTCTCTGAGTTCCTACATTTTCTTTCCTGAGACAATTTATGATGAAGTTAGTACAGTTATATTTTCCAACAACAAAATTATTTTATTTTCTTATGTAATTTTGCATCTCAGATACTCCCATGTTATTTACTAACTTGGCCTTTTTCTTTAAGACAGGGTCTTATCCTGTCACTCAGGCTGGAGCACAGTCAAGTGAGGAGATCATTCCAACCTCAGCCTCCTTCCAGGCTCAAGTGATCTTCCCACCTCAGCTTCCTGAGCACCTGGGACCACAGGTATAAGTCACCATACCTGGCTAATTCTTAAAAATTTTAATAGAGACACAGTGTCTCTATGTTGCTGAGGCTTGTCTCAAACAGGGCTGAAAATCCTCCCATCAATGTCTCCCAAAGTGCTGGGGTATAGGTGTGAGCCACTGTGCCTTGCCTAACTGTGTTTTAAAGTCACTTCTTTACAGACTGATATGTGGAAATGGTTTGACTGTTATTTTCATGGATAGAAGATTCACAGGAAAGTGGGCAAAGATTAAGGGTTAAAGGGAAGATGTTGGCACTAGTAGGTACCATATTAGACAACGTTCTGAAAGAAGTATTTCTGGCATAAGGAACTAGAGGAAGAGGTTAAAAGTCTAACAAAATAGGCAAAGCATAAGAAAAAAATTTAAAAAGCGAAGAACCAGAGACAAGGAATCTGAAAATTTGTGAATAAATGCTGCCCAAATCTCTGACTGACTGCCAAATAAGGTAAGAACGAAGAAAGATTACATGCATCTTAGTTAAATAAAGAAACAGATCAGATTTTATCTGCCATCTGATAGTGAGTACAATCAAGTTAATTGTCTGCTAAACCCAATGAACAAAGAAATAAAGGTAACACTCTTTAGAGGAAGAGAATATAGCTGGGTGTGGTGGCTCACACCTGCAATTCCAGCACTTCGGGAGGCCAAGGCAGATCGACTGCTTGAGCCCAGGAATTAGAGACCTGCCTAGACAATATGGTGACACCCTGTCTCTACAAAAAAATAGAAGAAAACAAAATGGCCAGATGTAGTGGCACATGTCTGTAGGTCCAGCAACTTGAGGTGCTGAGGCAGGAGGATCGATTGAGCCCCAGAAGTTGAGGCTAAGCTGAGCCACGATCATGCCACAGAACTCCAGCCTTGGTGACAAAGTGAGACATTTCTCAAAATATGTAAATAAGAGAATATGGAGTCTCCAATATGGTCATCACAATATTTAGGAAATGATAAAAACACATGGACACATGAACACGGAGAGGGGAGTATCATACACCAGGGCCTGTTCGGGGGGGTGGCTAGGAGAGGGATAGCATTAGGAGAAATACCTAATGTTGATGCAGCAGACCACCATAGCACATGTATAACTATGAAACAAACTTGCACGTTCTGCACATGTACCCCAGAACTTAAAGTATAATAACAAAAAACTAATAATGAAAAGGAAAATAAAATGTTATGCTTTTCAAGATAAAGAACACTTAAGGAAACCAATTTTGGAATGACCCAGATGTGAAAATTGTCAAATACAGATTTTATTTACCTCAACCATTATAACCATGCTCAGTGATATAAAAGGGACTACGTATAGAATGAATGAAAGTATATTTGACCTATTCACTGGAGAGTAAGAAGCAAGGAAAAAAAAAATTAAACAGACTATCAAAGTAAGAAAAATATGAAGCCAGTGTGTGAACCTGAGGGATTAGATAGTGGGAAAGAATTAAATACACACACACACACACACACACACACACACAGAGACACACACAAAATTCCAGTTGTATGAGACTGAAGTACGACTTGCATAGAAAAAATAGAGTAAGCTTTTGAAAAGAGAGAGTATGTATTTCCTGGAAGAACAGCCAAAAATTGTACCACAAAATAAATTAATATCCCAGTGTTTGAGATATATATGCAAAAAGAAATCCATAGCCAAATACTTAGAAAGGTGTATAGCTCTGGGTGAAGTAAACTAAAAGAAAGAGGAGGTACATTTATATAATTTTCTCTTAGCTTTTGTATCTTGTGCCAGATGATGGGATGGGGGCCAGGGACTGTTTTACTATTAGTTGGGTTACTAATGTAAAATATTATAAAAATAGGATAGCTATTTCATGTAGCAACTAAGATTCATATATCCTTTAATCTGCTGTGATACTTCTTTCATTAAAGCAGCAATGCTTACTGGAATTGCTCCCTACATTTTGAAAGGAACAAAGAATGGCATTATGACTGGCTCTCCAAAGATACAATTATTATGAAAATCAATGTTAGTTTAGAAATAATCATTAGATAGTATAAGCATGTAAGTGTTGAATTGCAAAGTAAAAACAAAAAATACATCCCACTCTCTGCTATTTAGTACAGAGATGAATAGATTGTCATAGCCTGTGTTCTCCCGTAAGTGAAGCCTGATTAAAAAATTTATTGTCATGACTTTATTAGGAATGCAATTCCAGAAACAAGAGCAAAGCAAAAGGACAGTGAGGTACGAATGACAACAAACACAAATGTATGTTATTGAGTAGCTATCCCAAGCATATATGACCACTCAATCTTGCAATCCTATCCTTCAAATGAGCTTCACCTACTTTTCTGTAAATACGGCATTTATATTGCAATTGTATAATGTCTGAGGACACCTATTTTGCCAGTACATAGGCTCCCTAGAGAATGTCTACAGATGCTTAGGGAAGGATGGGGTCATGATTATGATATATAAATAATGGTGCTGTAGAAACCTTCTCCAAGATGAACAGGCTTACTCTTGAAACAATTAATTCTGTGTCTACGAACTGTTTCAAAACTAGAAACTGGACTAGAAATCACAGTTTTTAAAATTTATTTAAATTGACCTGCATTCTGAATGCTATCTCATGCTTCCTAATACTGTGATTTATTAGCCATAGATTTCTGAAGATCAGTGTACTCTGATTACATTTTCAGGTTTGTTTTTCCCTGCTGATGATGCCGTTATGCAGACAGGAGCAGAGCAAGAGGGCCCCCCTCCCCCACCACCCCCAGCAGGAATGTCATGGTCAGGCATTTGTTAAACTGTCTCTCTAAAATAATAATTGTCACAGCTGGGGCCAGGGAAATGCCGTCTTCCAATAGATAGAAAGCACCTGATACTGGTGATCACAGCTTCTCAATAAGATCTCAGGAGCTGGGCGTGTGGACTCAAGCATGCACACTATGAGGCAGAATAGTGAAGTTTAGCCATTGTATGATCTTTCTCTAGGAACACTTAACTGGTAAGGGAAGAACACCTCAAGTAAGCATGTCACAACTTCTGCAAACACATTGTACACGTGGTCCCTTCTAAGCGCTGGCAGGCCACTGCACAGGCAGACAGCCCACTCCGAGAAAAGAATCAGGAGAGAAGAAACCAAATCCCCTGAAAGCATTACAACAAATAAAACCCCAAGTCAAAGGTCAAACCACACATATGAATCTCTCAAATTCCCCACTTGGGCCTCTCCCAAGTATACTTTACTTCCTTTCATTTCTGCTCTAAAACTTTGTGTGTGTGTGTGTGTGTGTGTGTGTGTAAGGAAATCATTTTATTCTAATTAACTCACAAGTAATAAAATCATAACAGCTAGTTTAAGGAGACGCCACACCAACATTTGCCCAGCCCAAATTCTACTCCCTTCCATTTCAAATCTGAAGCAAGGAAGCTAGGAATGGCACGACAGGTTTAACTGATGGTTACACTTTATACCTTCCCTATCAATTATATTTTATACTAAATTAACTTGGTTATGAGAGCTGGTTTTCCATTTCTCCGGTTTGAACTTCTTGATTAGGCCAATCTGTTTGCAAGTTGGCACTGTTTCAGCACCTCATTGAAACCCTTACAGAGCTTGATGTCACCCTGGTTCTGGGCACACTCCAAAAACTTTGAATCTCACAGAAGCAAGACTACTGCTGCTGCTATGCTGGCTGGGTTCCCTCAAGCTCCTGGTAAGTGATGTCAGGACTTACAGGCTCGGCGTTACTTTCTCCAAGTAATGAACAGTTTTAAAAGTATGGCGTATTGGCGTGACCCACAGCAGAGCCCACAGCCACACCAGCTGCAGTGGTCGCCATCTGGGCCATCACACCTGGCTGCCGGGTGCAGCAGCAGGAGAGCTAACTGCAGATGGGGGTGCCGCTGCAGGTGGCTGAGCTGGTGCTGGCTTGGGAGCAATTTCATCTGAGGGGCCTGGCTGGCCAGCAGGATCATGAAGGAGGTGTAGCTTTGGCTTCTATGCGGCATCCTAGGTATGCAGTGGATCAACTTGTGACAACCAAACTCTAAAACTTTTTAATAAACTTTCACTCCCCCTTTAAAACTTGCTGCTCACTCTGCCTTATGACCCCTCAGTCAAATTATTTCTTCTGAGAAGGCAATAACTGAGGTTGCTGCAGACCCAAAATGTGTACATCCAAAGGACTGTGGAGTTCCAGAATAGAAGAGATAGGGTGGTACTGTTACACAGAACTGTTGGGCAAATCTCAAGGATAACATCCCCAAACAACCTACACAAGATTAGGAACACCAAGCTTCTTGCAGTTGCAAGTATCATCACCAGAACACGGTTTATTGCTTTAGTGACATGATGGCCTTTTGACCCATCCCAGGAAAATTTGTCAAGTGCTGAGCTTTCATATCTTACATAATAAAAACATAAAACAACCCCACATCCTATTGCTGTTTGACCACTTTTTCCAAACTGTGCCAATAAAGCTCTGGGATCCACAAATCACTTACTTTTACTATAGTGCACTACAAGTCTAACTTTCAAGGAGCCATTCTAGAGCATATTAGAAGTTTTCTTCCCTCCTCTCCATCTTCATGGGTTCATTATGCAAAAGATCAAACCTGAAACACTAGTTCAGGCCGTGATAGGAATGGGAGGTTCAGTTATGCCTCATTATACCTTCCTCCCTTGGGATTTCAGGTACAGCTGACCAGCATTAACCTTAAAATAGACACCTTAAGATTGACAAAGCAGATTCTTTGTAGCAACTAGATACCAACATGACAGACAGCAGGCCCTGAAAGAAATCAAATTATTTTATCCCAAAATATATTTCTTTGACATATTTTGAAATGGCCCTGCAAAGCTGTCTCTTGTGGGAAAAACCTACATTCTACAGAAAATTCCTTTCCATTCCAGGTCTTTTTTCTGATCTTGGAGAGAATAAACTAAGCGTCTGTCACTTTTTTGGGCCAATAAAATATATTTTTACTCTATTGTCTCTTAAGCCTGCTCCCTGGAGGCTTCGTCTACGTAATAAGAGCCTGGGTCTCCACAACCTCTTATCTTAAACCAGACACTCCCTTCTAATGATTCCAGGTTTTTAGATAAACTCTTTCAACAAATTGTCAGTCAGAAAATCTTCTAATCCATCCATGACATGGGAACCCCTACTTCGATTTGTCCTGCCTTTCTGGACCAAATCAATGTATGTCTTACATGTATTGACTGATGTCTTATGTACCCTTAAACTATATAACACCAAGCTATAGCCTGACCATTTTTAGCACATGTTCTCAGGATTTGCTGGAACTGTGTCATGGGCCATGGTCAGTAATATTTGGCTTAGAATAAATATCTTCAAATATCTTACAGAGAGAAAAAACAGGGCTGGATGCAAAAACTCATAGTATGTTCTTTGCGAAGAAACCCTATCATAGTAGTTAAGGTAAAATGTTCTGAGATAAGAAACAAGGAAATTCAACTTGGTTCCCAGGATCAAATTACTATGCAGTCTTGTGGGCTTCTCTTTCAAAAGGTTGTATAAAATACTACATCCCAGGAAGTCATTAGGATGAAGAAGGAATAATTTATTTTCTACTTCCCATTATCTATGGATCAAATTTTTTTCCCCTTGAATTTTAATTTCCCACATTTCCTGAATGCTCACATATTCTTCTTAAGCAGTTCCCATGGGAAATCATGGTTTAGCAACAACAGGGGTGTCCCAGTATTTTTGCAGCTCTTTCACTCCTGTAGTTCACCCAGTGGAAATGTTAGAGCTCTTTCACTCTCATAGTTCTGTGAGTTCCTAAATCTTCTCTCATGACTGAGAAGAACGAAGTACACAGACCCTGGAGAGTGGGTAAGGCAGAGTAAGGTTTATTGAGTGACAGTCAGCAGCAATAGGGGACGTGAAAGTGGATTGCCAGCCATGAGGATGAGTTCAGGGTTTTTTATGGGCTTGGAACAGAGGAGTGCGTGCTGATTAGTTTCTGGGTGGTTTTGGAAAAAGTACCGTTTAAAAAAGGCATAATGGTGTACAGAACCAATTTGGGGAGGGTAGGTATATGTAAACTATGTGAAAGACAAGAACCAATCAGGAGAAAGCATGCCAAGTGAGAATGGGAATTCTTGCTTCGATCCCTGGATTTTATCCAGAGCTGATAGCTTGGTTTTTAAGTTTGTTTGAAAACATGGTTTTTAGCTGTAGACTATCTTTGGATTGAAGCATGAGTTTCATAAGGGACCCATCCCTGTCTGCCTAGGAATTTGTCTGCCTCCTGTTATTATTAGTATCATAGTGAACTCATGCCATAACCCATAAAAAGTTGGTCCTCAAAGTACTAGCTAGGGTAAAATAAGTGGACAAGAGCCCTAAAGTGAGATAGAGAGAATGTGAAATGGTGCCTCAGAAATGTCTTAACTGACTGTACTCAAGCATACATCAAAATGTAGATGAAAAGTCTGAAGTACATGCAAAGTTTTTATTGCACTAAGAATGCTCAGTTGTTAATATATCTAAAGCAACACACAATAAGCAATTCTAACACTAAGATCCTAAAGAGAAATGCAAGCTTTTCTATGTGAGGGTTTCCTACGTGTGCAGAGTAACCCCTACTCCCATTAGTGACATGAAAGTCAAACTGATAAAAGTCAACTTGAATAAATAGAAAAATGAAACAAACAAATGAAGAATAAAATAGTGTACAAACGGTAGTCAAAGATAAAAATTTTGCTGAGCTAAATTTCAAAATTGAAAAGACTCTCCAAATTATAAACAAGTTGGATGACAATATTCATTGTTGAGTTTGGCTTTAAAAAATTAGTCTAATTTTTAAAATTCTGTAAGTAGACTCATATGGAAAACAGTTTATCTGGAGATAAACATAGAGTGTTTGTCTGGATCCCTTAAATAGTGTATTTAGAAGACAATGAATTAAGATATATAGAAGGTGGAGCATGAAGGCAGGTATTGGTCACATTTGGACAGTGGTATAAGTCAAGTGTTTACAGCAATGGCCAATGCATATCAGATGCCCAATAAATAATTTTTTAAAGAATAACTGAATGTTAAAGGAGAAAACAAGTGATATAAAATTACTGGCTAAATATGTGAATATACAACAGTTTTAAAATCAGCCTGGATATATATTTTGAAAGTGAGTGTAGATTTTACTTTAAAATATCAATATTTACAATATAACAGAAGTTATATCCTATGTATTTATTTAAATTAATAACAAATAATTACACATACTAATAAAATATTTCAAAATGTTACATAGTTTAGAAATTATTTGAAAGAGTACATGATCAAAAATATTTAGAGACTGCTGGCATAGAAAGTATTAATCTTCAAAAATGCAGATTAGTGGAATCTGTTAAATGTAATCCTTTGTTCATTCAGCACTGAGCCTCCCTTTTGAAGCAAGCAGCATGAAATACACTGGTTTTGAAGTGATGAGCAAGTAAGTCTTGGTCTCTCTCTGACAGAGCTTCTGGTTTAGCAATAGACCATTAATGATAATAAAGTAACAGTATACGTGGAAGATACTAAAATTTACTATATTAAGACATTATTTTAATCTCACAGGAATACTTAATAAATCAAATGGAATTAGACGTAAATCCTTATGTATCCTTATGGAGGACTCCCAAGTTGTATTTTTTTTAACCCATCTCTAAAATATTTATAAACTTATAAAATCTCAATTCATCTTATATAACTCAACCAAATGGATCTAGACTCTATCATATACAAGCTCACTGAGAATGATAACACAAATAGAAAGCCCTCATTCAAAATAAATAGTGTAAAAGAAGATCAAAGAACTTTTTCTATTTATGGTATCAAATTTTCATGAATGGTACTTTCTTCAGTCAATTACAATAAATAGTATTTGCCTATTGATTAAACAAATATATTAAGAGGTTTATGGTGGTCAAAATGCACTATTATTTCTGCATATTTCTCTGTCATTTTAGGATGCATTCAAACCATTTGGATGACCTAAAATGTATGTTTATTAAAATGTAGCTCTTTAAGACACTGGTTACAAGTCAGCCTCCTCATTTAGTTTTTCCTACCAACTAGTAGAAAAGAACCTTGTGTTTCTTTGTAATTCTAAAGAATTAAATGTGCTTATTCTATGACATCATCATCATTAACATCACCATTACCATCATCTTCATCTTTCATAATTTTATATTATATTGCAGTTAACTGTGGGTTTCTCACTTCCATTATAATTTATAAGGCAATTTATTAGGCACTTCCATACCTAGTAGTTTATGTTGCTAAACACTTAACCTTTGTGATCACAACATATCTGATATTATAATTATCTATCAAATATCTGCAGATTTCCATTGTTATAAAAATCTTCAAATTTCTTTTGAACCACACTAATTTGGTCATGGTATGTAGACTTTATTTCTATTATCACTGTCATGTTTGATTGTCTCTATTATGAAGGCTAAAAAGATCACATGAGATTTATATGCCATATTTTTAAAATAAATTTTTTCCTATCTGAAAAAGAATCATAATCATCATGCAATATGAATTACTATAAATAGACCAGAACCTCTGCCTGTTAAGAACCATTTGTGTTATTTCATAGAGTATGATATTTGAACTCAAATATAGAGTGCTTTAAAAAAAATCTTCTCAAGGTGTAGCATAAGGAAAATATTTAAAAACAAAGATAAAAGCCACATGCTAATTATATTCACAAAGTGTTATTCATGTTATAATTTAAATGTATGATTGATTTACATTGTTTCCTAATAAAACAATTGTTTATTTTTGAGACTTCTGTCTTTTAAATTAAAGGGAAATTTTGCTTCTGGGCCCTTATTGTTATTGAATATTATAAAAATGCACTCTTGGAAAGATAAATTTAATAATAGGCATTTGTTAAACATAAAGTGCTTAGAAAATAAGGAGAAAAATGCCACAGAGAATAGGCATGGAGCAACACCAGGCACATATAGTTAGACAACATTTTTCTCCTCTGAGATTCCTAAGCCTCATATTCAACGGCAAGAAATGAATTATGTTGATTTCATACATTGTAGATTTATAGTTGTGCTGATGCTGGCTGAAGGATAACCTATTACTCAATAAGTTTGTTCTCGACAGGGGGAATAAAAACCATCACACAAGAAGCCCTTCCCTGTTTTATACACAAACAAGGGGTTAAGTTCAGAGACTGTAATCCTGTTTTGTTTGTGTATGTGTGTTTTTCTTAGAACATTTTGTTGTGACCTAGCAATTGCATTGCACCTCGTCTCAATCACTCTATATTTTACATTACATCATATGTTTATGCATAAAGCAGGAGATATTATACCCCTATATTCTAAAGTGTCTCAGTGGGAGGGATTAAAAAATATACATGAAAAGCTTACTTTTTTAAAGATTTCAATTTTTCCATGTACTGTGTTTTTCCTTCTCAGAATGTAATTGAGTTCCATGAGGGATTTGGCACATTTTCAAAATGAAAAAAAAAATCATTAATAAGCTAGACTATTCAGAAATGATATTTATTGAAAACACTGTTTCCTGTGAAGCTGGTGAAATTTACAAACCCTTGTTTGAAGATGTGTCTGTCATGTGGTACTTCAGTATACAAGGGAGCTCTTCTTATTTACAATTTGAAGCTATATAGAGAAATACAAAAGGAAAGAAGCATGCAAAAGGAACAAAATGAGATCACATTGTTTCCAATAAGTGTTAATACTTCACATATTGTAAATCTAAAACAGTTTCCATATTTAGGGGTTACTTTTAATGAACCTTTGCAAGTAAATCACTCAAGGGCCTCACATGCCGCACATTTGTTAGAAGATACACTTTATTTCTTTGTGGAAGTATTGCCCACACCATGTTATTTTGTCTCTCACTTAGGAAACTGATAAACAGAAGACAGAAGAAGTAACAAACCTGGGGTCAACAATACTGCAAGTATTTAATTTTTAAGTTGTAGAGCTATGTTTTACTGTTGTTTTTCAGGCAAATCATGCTTCTTTTTTTTCCTTTTCCTTTTTTTAAAAATTTTTTATGCTTTAAGTTCTGGGGTACATGTGCAGAACTTGCAGTATTGTTGCATAGGTATGCACATGCCATGGTGGTTTGCTGTCTCCAGCCCCCTGTCACCTACATCAGGCATTTCTCCCAATATTATCCCTCCCCAACCTCCCCACACCCCGCTATCCCTCCCCTAGCCCCTCACCCCTTAACAGACCCCCCGGGTGATGTTCCCCTCCCTGTGTCCATGTGTTCTCATTGTTCAACATCCACCTATGAGTGAGAACCATGCTTCTTTATTGGGCTGTTTCCACTCTGTACATCTTTCTTCCCTTTGAATCTTGACTGCCCCCTTTTAGTGATGTCTCTGGAGATTTTCACTTCAATCTGGAAGTGTTCTATTATAGGGCAGAATGCTTTACTTTATTAGAGTGGTATAGCTGTGTCTCTGTATGCCTTGTATGATAAGAAAGAGGCAGGCAGGCAGACAGGAAGGAAGGTAGGTAGGAAAGAAGGAAGAAGAGAAGGATGGCAGGCAGGCAGGCAGGAAGGCAGGAAGGAATGAAGGAGGGAAGGAAGGAGAGGAGGAACGAAAGGGGAGATGGGAGGAGGGAGAGAAAGAAAAAAAATGGAAATGTAGGAAAGAAAAAGGGAAGGGAAAAGGGAAGGGAAATGCAGGATATACTCTGGGATCTTCCATAGTATAGTGCCTTTGTTATAAATGGTTATTCCTGAGCAAAGAAACACATTAACAAGCAATGCAACATTTCTGTGTTGGAAGGAGAAATCACTCACTAGCTACCGGCTGCATTAAAATAAATCCTGCTGCATCAACTAAAAGCAGAAAGCGTAAGTCTCACCATGTGTTTAGGTAGGTCAATTTTAGAATTATTACAGAGTTAACAGTAGTTCATATAAAAATATAGAAAGACATGTATTAGTTAAGCAAGTAGAAATATAATTAAGTCTCATGACAATAGTTCTGTAAGGTTTATGCGATCTCCCCATTCACTCTTTAGTTGTATGCCTTGCATATACTTGCATTCTTAGAAATGAAAGCAAGTATTTCTGTGGAGCTTTTGATAGTCATTGAACCAGAAGGTGTAATTTTAACAACAGAATTACACCATATCTGATCTAGGAACTGACACCAACCTGTAACTTAACACTGGGTTAGTATTTTCATCTTTTCATAGCTATGTCTTTATTAAAGATTTTGTTTGTTAAATTAAAAAAAGTTGCTGACAGATATCCACTTATTTTCTGAATTTGTTGAAAAATGTATTTCTTAAAAAGGTACTATAGGAAACAATGATATAATAAGAATCATAAGACAATGTAGATTGTCTTTATTGTCTTGAATAAGTTTTTGACACTCAAATATACAAAGGTATGCACAACCTCCAACGTACACAAACATGTAAGCCTATGCTCATGTCTGCAGAGATAATGGATTAGGAAACTGCGTGACCATGGGATAATATGGTATCTAATTCTAATTTTTGTATTATTTTAACCATATAATCTCTAATCCTTTAGTTCTCAGTTTTCTCCAAAATAATAGATTTAGGCTACAAGTTCTTTAAAATTATTTGGTTCAGCTTTAATATCCTCTGTTTTATTTTCTGTAAACTTATCAGTCTAATTTATGGAGTATTTCATTGTATCTCTTGTTCTTCTTTGTAAACTTTGTTCATACCATTTCCTTCCTCACTTTGCATACTCTCTGCATGTAGAGCTTAACTCTAAATGTACTTATTCACCTGTAAGACCTTCTGGGCATTCATTGATAGATTTTCACTTATACGTTCAAGTCTATTCAGTGGTTCTGTTTAAGCTACAATAAAAAAATTCCTATATTTTTAAATTAAAATTGAAACTGTTTTAAGGGAAAATAACATATATATCAGAATACAGTGAATTCTATTAAGCCCTCACTCTTCAAATCCTCTCTTGGGCCTAATAACACTATTTTTTTACCCCAGTTTATGCTTACCAACCATGGTCAGAAGTCAAATAACTAACATCAATTGCTAATCACATTAACTATTTCAAAACCATAGATATTACCTTTATTTCTCCTGGCAGAAATGATAATGAAACTTAATATTGTGGCAAAAATGGTGGAGCTAAAAAAATCTTACTATGTTTCTATTTTTTTGTGTACTTTTTCTACTTATCACCTAAAATCCAAGAAGCACTGTTACCTGATCTCTCCTTTTTCACATGCATTTATTTTTTTTTCCCCTTTAAAGTAGTATGCCCATCTTTCCTTTCCACTGTAATGCCGGCACCTACAATTTTATTGTACATAAAATACATCCTCCGACTTTTCCCTTTCTCTTCAATCTTAAATGTTAACGGGCTCCTTTTCTGATAAATGTATTAGTAAAGTTAAAGATTATCATTTGCTACCACCAAGAGAAGTCAACATTTAGCGGCCTAAATAGGACTGAAGTGCATTTCTCTGAGAAGAAACAGCTCAGAACTAAGTGGAAAAGAGATATTAGGGGTGCCACGACTCCTTAGCACGGGGTTCACACTTCTGTGTCCAAAGCGATTCCTTCCAATCTCATCATATGTCTGCTATCAAGAAAGAAGAAATCTGAAGCAGTGGGCAATCTGCAAATTGGCAGTTTCATTTCTACTCCCATTCCTTAAGTCAAAACATGGCTACACCAAGTTGCGAAAGAATATAGTATATGTTTTTGCAGCTGAGCAGCCAAATTTAGGACCAGCTAAATTTCAGAGGGATCTATAACTAAATGGAAAATAGTGGTAATGGCTATTTGTGGACTTTTTTTTTCCCTGCTATAATTGTTTATCTGAAAACTTCCCATTTTCCACTCACTACAAATGTTAAAATGGGTTTCCTGTTTCTCAACCAGTATTTTTGGTTCTGGTTGAGAAATAGAAAACCCATTCTAACATTTATGGTTAACAAAAAGTCTCAAAACGTTTTTATTAAGGCTCACAATTTTCTATATAGGACACGTGGATTGTGTTACCAAACGTGATAGTCATTTTCATGTTTCATCCTTAACTTTAAAATATTTGACACTACTATATTCTTTCCCTTCTCAAATCACTGATTTTTTAAACTAAATTTATGTAATGATTTTCTGTCTATGAACGCCCTTAATAAACTTTTTTATTTCTCAATCTTCTTCATAAATAACGATGTTAGTGGGGATATCGCCGCACTAAAAGTAACTTAGAATAAAGTAAATGGTGGGCATTGAGTCACCTTGTGTCCGTTATTGTCTTCTTTATTTAAAAGTATGAAATCCTGAAAACTAATTATTGCAGCTGATTATTCAAATGCTTAACTCAAGGGCATCTTTGATATTTAATTTCTGACTTTAAGAACTTCATGTGTAGTGAAACACCTCATGTGTAGTGGCTATCTTTTGATCTGGCTACAGAGCTTACAATGGCCTTTCTTTTTGTACCATCTTCCCCCCATTTATAGTAGCAGTGCCTCCCAACCATTATGAACAATGTAATTCTGCTCACTTCCTTCTTCTAAACTGACTGGGCCAGGGACTGTAGCCTAATTTAAGTTGGATCAATCAGCACATAATACTTGGATTTAGAATAAAAAGCGGTAGAAAAAAGAGTCAAAGAGAGACAAGGAAGATAGAGAGCTAGGGAATACAAATGAGCCAGCACCCTTGTGCAACAAAGAAGAAGAAGACAGTTTGCAGAAGAAGAGTTAAGTCAGGGCAAGGGAAGCAGAGAGAATGAGGCAAAGTAACACTTCCTGGTTCCCTGTCAGCCTTCTGGTTCCGTGTTCCAGGAGTCTCTCAGCCTTAATCCTGGCTATACACTGAGAACTCTGTGAAAGACTCCTGCCTTCTTGTAGCAAACTGCCTCCTATATTTGTTTTGCTCAAATCAAGTCTTGTAAACTGCAAGTAGAGAGGTATACAGGCCGTCAAAAGTATGTGTTTAAATTTGTAGCTATACATCTCTACCCATGATCTAGAAACAAAACAGATAATTCAATGGGAATTTCTATATGTTGTTTGTGGTTGTATTCTGTAAAAAAGATAAAAAGCCTTTTCAAATTTTCTGAATAATTAAAACGACTTGTGAAAAATATGAGGTAATTTATACCGAGTAATGTTAGCAACAAGAAAATGTAATGAATTGCTTTTTAAGTGAATATTTTGATAATATAATTGGAGATCAGCTATATACTAGTATAGTTATAATGAGTTGAGAAGTACGTCTCACAACACATATCATAGCTTTGTTCAAAATTGTTGGCGAATGAAAATGATGAAAAACATTTTTTATTTTCATTTTTTTGCCACTTGTTTGGGGAACATGTAAGATGGATTCTGCTTTTCCTCTTTCACACAGTTTAGCCTAACTTCATTCCACTTATCACCTCAGTATTTTATAAATGTACAGCTACATTTATAACTGAGTAAAATTAGGTCCAATAGTTATAAGACAAGTTTTGCATCAAAGCCATTAAAATAATTCAAATTACAATGCAATAACAAACTTTTTTTGGCTTTTGTATGGCCTTCCAGCAATATGGCCTTTGTAATGTCAAATAAATCATCAAGTATGTAAATTAGAAACAAATGGCAAAGAGATGGTAGCAGTAAACTCTGTGGTTGGGCAATTGAGTGTGTGTGAATGTGTATGGGTGTGTGTTAGAGAGAGAAAAAAAGAAATATCACTTATAATTTAAAAATATGATAATGAAAAGGAAACAAAACCACAGTGGCAAATTAAAGAGTAGAAACATTCTATAAGCCCCTGTGTAAAAATTACAAAGACGGTCAACTGGCCTTAAATAACAAAGTGTTAAAAAAAGTCTGTGTCACTTAGAATGTAACTTTATTAAAAACAAATTTGGCATAAATAAATTGAGTGAAATTTAACCACACCATACAACTGACATATTATAATTTTGAATGATTAATGAAATAATTTATTTGAATGTGATGACAGCAATTTATTGTAAAAATTGAAGTATATATTGTTTATAGGCTTTATTAAACAAGCACCTTTTTGATATAAAAATTAATGGTCATTTCTTTTGTCTTTGTTGTGCTATATAAAGTATAAATTATGTTTATTTTGTTCCTTGTAACTCTATGTTACAGAAACTTCGTTGATCAAACTAATTATATTTTCTGTTTTGCTGATGTTGTGTAGTCATAACTTCTTTGTAGTACAACCCTTAACCTATGACACTGATTTAAAATTTGGATAATATAAAAATCAATATCAATTGTGACTTTGTAGTGATGCAATACTAATAGGCATAATACCGTCTTTAAACCATAAGTCTAGAAATAGGTATCTGGATTAAATAAAAATGTATTCAAAGTTTATGCTGTTCAAAGGTATGAAATCCAAGACTTAAATATAATAGTGTCCTTCAAGTGAAGGCAAATTGTAGAAGCATATTACCTAAGAATACCAAATGATATAAAATAAATTACCTAGTTCTGCCTAGTATGTTAAGCAAATGGCACAATGCCAACTGCCTGACCTCTGATGTAGTGGAATATGGTATGCCTTCCACTGGGTGTGCTGATTGCACTTGCTAGAAAATTTAAAGGCACTCTGGAGCCCATATTCCCATAAATTACTCCCTTGAGGACACTGTGGTAGAGTAAAGGCATGGAAAATGAGAATCTTCCTTCCTTCTTAGATAAGAATGATGAATCTAGTGGGAAAAGGTAGGAAAGTTAGAAAGATGTGGGAAATGATCTCACACTCTCAAAGTTCTTTACTGTTCCTACAAAGAGCTCTCGGGAATACATTGGTGGAAGTTCCAAATCACTTTCCTGTTGTAAATCTGTGGGGAAATTCCAGATGATTCTGAGGACTTTAAATGAAAAGAAACTTTTCTCTCTTTGTCACATTCAAGAAAAAGTTTGGAACCTCATTTTCTATCTTTAGGAACAGACCATTGCTGTGTTTGCTACCTGAGGCTAAAGGAGCTTGGGTGGTTTAATAAGACTGAGAATCTGTCAACAGTATCTAAGACAGGTAGGCAATAAAGAGGATCTATTAGAAGAGAGAAATTGGAACATGTTCGAAGAAGAAAATATATAAACTTAATCTTTAGAGAAACAGTTGCTGAAAACATGCAGAACAAATAAATCAAGATATCAGTCAGATAATTGGAAAATAGAAGTAGATAGAAAAAGAGGAGGAAAGCTCTTTAAATGTTAGCAATGTAGTGTAATAAATTTTTCCTTGTTATCTTTAAAAAAACTCTATTTTACCTATTGAGTGTTTTAAATTTATAAGCTGTTGAATTTCATGGATGTTCATTTTCATTTTAAAAGATAGATTGAATATAGTCAATATTGAAGAATATTTGCTTGTATTCAACAATACACTTAGATAAAAAAAATAAGCAAACAATAATGATTAGAGGTTTCTGAGAATGGAAAGTGAGAAAATGATGAAGTTGGTTGGTGGGCTTCCAGGAAATTATAAGAGAGTCACATAATCAAGGTTATGGCCAACAGACATATCAACACATGATCTAGGAGGCAACAATTTTAATTATTTCAGCAATTATCCACTACCTGGTAACCAAAATTTTCTTCCACTTATTTAAATCTTGAGTTTAGAAAGTATAATAAATAGAATTATCATGTAATATTATTTTATTTCTATCTATTCATTAATTCATTTATTCAATTTATATCATTAACCTACCATGTACCAAGCACTCTAGCAAATACTGGAGATCAGGGTGAACAGACCACACAGAATTTCTGTCTTTCTAGAATCAACAGTACAACAGGAAAGGCATAGATATTCTACTGCTAATTATAAATCTTATTATTGTTGAAAAGGAGAAAAAAATAAAGATATATTCTTACGTTAAGTTTTGCTGGTTCAATTGTTCAACTTTAAAAATGCATCTTTCTTTGTTTACAATTGATCAATTTTCTGACTTTTTTTTTTTTTAGCAGATTTTCTTGCTATTACATTGCAACACCTCTGTATCAGGTAAGGTGGTCCTCCAATTTCCATTTTTGGGACTACGCAAGCAAGCCTATGGAGCAAAAGTGGCACATCTGAAAACACAACAGGGGCTGGCAAACCACGTGAGTGGGGCAAATCTGGGTTGCTTTTGTACAGCCCCAAGTCTCTGTACGGTTTCTACATTTTGAAATGGCTGAAACATACCAATCGAAGAATATTTTATGGAACATAAATTACGTGAAATTCAAATTGTAGTGTCAATATGTAAAGCTTTATTGTAAAAGTCACCTTTCATTCACGTATTTTCTAGGTCTCCTTTCACAATGCACGGGCAGATTTGAATAGCTGGGAAAGACATCATATGGCCGGCGAAGCCTAAAACATTGATTACCTATCTGGTCCTTCTCAGAAAATGTTTACCAACAATTTGATAAGAAGAGCAACAATTCTTAAAGTTTTCATCATACCTAAGTTTTGTTGACTGTTTTATTATGTGTGAACCAATATCACTTACTCTTTGCAATACTAAATTTATAAGTAAATGAATTTATGGTAAAAGGACTTCCTTCCTTTTATAAATATGAAAATAAAAGTAAGGTGTTTTCCTAAGGTCAGAGACTAAGAGTTTGAACAGGGATTTTAACCTTGACAGTTTGGCTCCAAAGCCTCAAATCTTTTCCAACTGGTCTATACTGATACTAAGAGTAGACTGGGCATGCATAATTTTCAAGATCCCCTCAAGCTAGAAGTTCCTGCAATCTGAAGCTCAAACTATTTTGTATAAATGGATCATATATTCCTGATAACTGTTTGGTATTTTAAATGTTTATGGGGAATTCTACCAGCTATAATTGCTGCTCCATTGTTTAAAACTGAAAATTAATACAGTGTCATGAAAAAGTCTCCTCTTTGTGGGATTTGTATTATTATCAGGTCCATTGTGTATGATGATGAAGGCCACCCATCCTTCACTGGCCATGCATGTGATTGAATTTAAGGATATATAGTAAACTCCTAATTTCTAATAAGGCCAGAAGTCTCATTTATCCTTTTTACTTTCAGCAAACTATGACAGAGTTTGAAAAAAAATAGGTGTATATTTTTAACTAAGAATAAAAATGTATTCTTCTTATTGAATTAAGATATTTTACAAGTATATGGGGTACAAGCAAAGTATTTGTTACATGCACAGAATGTGTAATGATAAGTCATAGTATTTGGAGTATCCGTCACCTGGAGTATTTATCATTTCTATGTGTCAGTAACATTTTTAAGTTCTCTCTTCTAACTACTTTAATAGGTACCATATAATGTCGTTAACTATAGTCACCCTATTCTGCTATTGGGGCTTATTTGTTCTAACCATATGTTTTTATTCACTAATCAACCTCTTTTTATCCCCCTTTCCACCCATGCACTGTTCCCAACCTCTGGTGTGTACCATTCTTTTCTCTGTCTCTATGAGATCATTTTTTTTTAGCTCCCACATATGAGTGAGAACATCAGTATCTGTCTTCTTGTGCCTGGCTAATACAGATACCTAATCCACATTTGTGTTATGACCTCAGTGGTGCTATTCAAGAAGTTAGTCCTCCAAGTTCAAAACTCATACCCAAATGATAGGTAACTGATTGGACAATAGTAAGTTAGATTCATTATGGCACATAATATGTTTTCTATGTCAGAATCATTGGTAGGGTAATGAACACAAATAATCCTACTTGCTTTTATTCTGAATGAGTTTAAAATAAAAGGAGCAAGACCTAGGATTCAGGTAGCTTACTTTCAGGTTTCATTATAAACTGCAAAGGGCTGCTCAGTACTACCTTTTGCAACCTTTTAATAAAATGGAGGAAAATAATAGAACAGTTCATCTAATCCCCATGCATACTAATATAGATACCTCAAAGTCTTTAGTCCTGTGCCCAGTAAGAGATAAGAAACCAACAAATTTCATCAACGGTGTTTTTGAAATGCGCTTTATGTCATGTTTTAAAAGCAAGGTGTTTTCTTAAGGCCAGAGACTAAGAGTCAGACACTTTTCTAAGTTTTTCTGTTTGTGTGAATAGAACTCTACAGTGAGCACTAAGTCCCTAGTTAAAAACAGTACTGAGATTCACTTCTTCAAGAAGCTGCCTGCCTTGATCAATTCTTCATTATCTTTTCAGTCATTTAAAAACTTATTATTATTATGTATGTGCCTTTAACGCTAGTTTCTTTGCATAGGTTTATGTATATAATCCATTAATTACTAAATGATAACTAAACTAACTAGCTTAAAAGAGAGTAAAATATTTATTTTTTAGCCTTTTGACATTTATGGTAGTACTTATATATTCTGCAGTTTTTAAATAAGAGCTTTGAAATAATAAAATAATATACACAATGATTTTTAAAATTTTATTTTATCTTGAAATTTTAATGAAAATATAATCATTCAGTGGTGTTCATGATATTTACAAAGGAATTCAATATAAACATCCAGTTGTTATAAATCATAACTTAATGTGCATAAGTGAAAGCTGAAACTTTCAAATAAGTCAGACACAGGAAACTAGGATTACAATAAGAAATGCCTGAATCAAGAGACCATGTTCATTTCTTGTACACTGTTGATAGGAATGTAAGCCACTTTAGAAAACAGTATGGAGGTTCCTCAAAAAACTAAAAATAGAACTTTCATATGATCCAGCAATCCCACTACTGGGTATATATTCAAAAGAAAGGAAAACAGTATATCAAAGATGTATCTGCACTCCTGTGTTTATTGCAACCCTATTCACAATTGCCAAGATACCAAATAAGTCTTTGTTTATGAATGAATGAATGAAGAAAATATGTTGATTTGGAATATATGTGGAATATTCTTAGTCACAAAAAGAATGAAATCCTCTTATTTGCAACAACATGGCAGAACTGGAGGATGCTATATTAAGTGAAATAAGCCAGACACAGAAAGTAAAATATTGCATGTTCTCACTCATACGTGGGAGATAAAAAAATACGTTGATCTCATAGCTCTAACACTGATGTTTAGTTCTATTGAGTAATGTTTAACATACTATCCTGATTTTAGCAAGAGGGAATACTGGCATTAGTATACTTGAATTGATTTTCTATTTTTAATTTGAAATTTTATAAACACTTGCATGCAAAGCAAAAACATTCTTAAATGATGCAAAGTAGATTGAGCTTTGGTATAGGGACAGTAAAGAAGATAGGAATTCATGGAAGCTTGTAAAATATGAATCTTCAATTTTGGACCCAGAGGCAAGTGTGATTCCAGTGAAAGAAAGAACTGTAAGTCCTACTTCAGCTTCTCAGAACTCTAATTAGCTCATCAGACTGTTCAGTTGTTACCTCCTATTTTATTATGCAGCAATAAGACACAATAGGATAACCAAGTCAAAAAGATTATAGCATGCCTCTGGTGAAGTTGCAAGATACAAGTCAGAAGAAAAGATGACTGCTTCTTACAGGAATTGCAATAATGACTTCAGAATTTACTGTCTAGAGCAGCTCCTTGCCGTCATTATACAAATAAAAAATAAGTCAGTGGACGTGTTTGGAGTTCTAGTACAATGCCTAGCATGACTGACAACCAATTATAAAGTTTGAATGTTTATTGTGAGTGTAATCTCAGCTCTTACTTAATAAATTTCTTCCTGTGTCTACTATGGTTAAAAAATACATGCTAAAAATTTCTCATGGAACAGAGTTTGGTATTCTTTCATCATATATATACTTCTTCTTTGTCCCTTTTTTCACCTTTTTAGTGTGTAATTCCTGAGGCTACAAGAAAAAGAAAATGCAGAGTACTATTACTGAATATAACTCCCATTTGACCTGATAAATCCCTGGCTACACAGAAGGAAACTGAGATGAACTAAGGTTAACAGACTTATCTTACATTTGAGCACCAGACGAATAGAAAATAGAAAAAAATAGAACAAGAAGATGAGACATAATACTATTCAAATAAAATTACTATAAGGACATAAGGAGAAAGAATATAATTATCTAGTCTATATTCTATTTAGGAAACTGGGTTTAGATTCACTAATCCCAATACAAATTGTCACTACATTTTCAAAATCATGCGATTTGCCTCTGGTGATGGACGGATATCAACATTAGTGTATTTCTTTTATCCCCTTAATAGCACATTTCATCTGCCTTCCTGGCTTTACTTAATGATTCTGAATAACTTCATTGCAGTTAAGAAAATTCAAAATAAATTGATTATTTCTTCTAAAATAAAATAACTCTTTATTGTATAACACTGAATGAGTTTGGGGAATGTTTTTACAAATTCAATAGTGAAGAGATAGACTGGCTTTAGCTAATAACATCATCATAACATAAAAATTATTTCTTGTCTGTATGTGAGAGCCTAAAATTTTACTTAGAAAGATCATACTAAAAACACATTTGTAAAGTAAAGAAAATGTGCTTTTTTCTATTTTGTTGTTAAAATTACATCTTAACTAATACCATAATAACTCATTATTATAAAAATGTAAACATTTAGTGTTTACAGCAAAATATTTGGTACGATATCAACATGATTTTGTTGGAGCAAACCACTAAAATAATTATAACAATTTGGAGTTATCCTAAATTTAGTCAGAAAAATTGGTCAATAGAATTGAGTAGAAATATCAAAATCCATGATTCTTATTTTTTACATTCTTTGAACTTTGAATCTTATTTTATCATGTGTTTTTGTTTCATCATCTAAAAAGATGTTTGTAATTTTCTTCTTTTCTGATCAGAAATCTCTTCTGAATGTCCAAGTTTGTCAGAAAATACTTGGCCACAAGTGACTCTCTCATTATTCTCTTTTAATAGTCTATTTAGGACAATAAATAATATTGGAATGCATGATTATGAGTCTTGCATTAAAAAGCAGATTTAATAATTACTAACACCTTGCAGATGGAGGAGGTGAGGTTTAGGAAAAACTTAATGGTGATCCTTTTGAGTGATTCTTCTGAGATCCACAGTGGTTCTCATTAAGAAAACAAGAAATTAGATAAAGATTATAACGGCATTGTGCAAAGAAGGATTCCGGAATATGAAAAACAATTTGTCTGTGAAATTTAATTGATTTTATATTGAACAAGGGGCAATTGTGCATTTCCTGAAACAAGATCATGTACTAGAGAGCACCTAGATCTCAAAGAAGTGCAGAAACCACACATGTTGCTTGGCTGTATGATTTTTGAGATAGATATTACTTCCATTCTTGGTCTTATGGGAGCCTGAAGTTTTTTAACTTGAACTACTTAAGAGCTACATCTCTGAGACAGACAAAAATGAGTTATCTGTAGTTTCAGGTGAGAAAAGTAAGACCCTTAGCTATCAAATGAGGCAGTGCTTTTCAATGACAACTCAAAGAAAAGAGTCAGAAACAAGTCCAGGTAAAAAGTGAAGTTCTTGATCAGTAAGAGTATATTTAAACTTACCCAATTTTTCTATTTTATTTATTTAACAAACACTTATAAGGACTTACAATCATCAGGAACTCTCATAAGTAATATATAAACTCATGAAATGACGAGTGCAAGAGCTTAAAAGATTAAGTAGGCAAAGCACCAAGCACACACCTCTAATGAGTGGCAGAGTTGGGAACTCAGCAGATGTAACATCAGTTCAAGTCACTAAGTTACTACTATGCTATGCTGCTTCTCTTCTGAATAAAGAAATTTCAAAATACTTTTTTCTAACTTTTTATTTCCTAATAAGTAAATTGAGGATAAAACCCCATGCGTTAGCTTTCCCTCTCAGCTGGAACAACATGTGTAAAAGCACTTCATAATGAACATTGTATTGTTCATAATGGTAATTAATTAGAATGGAAAATAATTATTAATCCATCATACTACACTAGATACTTTGAAAAGCATTATATATTAATTATTTCATTTAATATAGCAATCCTTTGAGCTTGAGAGCGTATGCTATCATGCTGTTTTACAGATAGTAAAACTTTGCTCTGTTTACAATTAGTTTTTATAATACTTATAATTCTTTTCATATTAAACAGAAGATATTCAAAGATAGATATTTTCAAGAGTGGTATTATTATACACTTATCTGTCACCATTACTTCTTCAGCATTGTAATTAATTTGTTAGTACTAATAATTAAATTTCCAAATTTCTCTAGAGATGTAGTTTAACAATATAAATTACATCATAAACAGCATTATTCTTATAATAACCTGAAACTTCTTCATTTGCATTCTAACATGCTTTGTTGAGTGGAAGAAAAATAATAGAGTAACAACTAGAATTCTAGAAATGGAATATATTAATATATCATATAAGGTGAATTATTCTGTCAAATTTGTGCTGACGAATTTTTTAAAAGCATAAAGATACAAAGACATCCCATCACCTTCTTTTAGAAATAATACTCATAGGCAGCATTGTATTTGGGAGTCACTGCTGCTTCTCTGGTATTTATGTGCCTATAATCTATCTGATCCCTTAACCAATTCTTAATAAGCTTCAATATGTTTGATAAGAATAAACGTCCAACAGCTTGTAGCCATATCAATAATGTCATAATACCAAAGCAGCGAGTGTATCCCAATTTGATTTTATTAAAATAATTATAATTTATTTTCAACCAATATTTTAAGGGACAACTTTTTTAATGTGTCATGATAGGTTTTGAGAATGTTTTAACACTGTTTATATTATGATTGGGAAGGCTAGTCTATATTTTAGTATGATGTGATAAGTATAAAAAAGATGGAAGTTTATATACAGAGTCAAGTCTTCAAAGAGGGTGGAAAACTCAATTTGGAAAGATCATGACATGCTTCCCTGAGGTAGTGATAGTAGACTGATATTCAGTAAGTGGACAGTAACTTCACATACAGATAAAAATACAACAGTAATAAGAAACATATTTTATTGTATGTTGTATTTTGGAATAAAATTGACGTTACACAATGTTATGCAAATTTTCCTTTTGGTCACAAAATCTTTGGATAATTTTATAAATGATAAGAATTTTTTCCCCAAAAAATTACACATGATACATGAATTCACAGTTGTGCACTCACATTTAAAGGCTTCATGCCCAACTAGGAATCCCTTCCCAGGTATGAAGTCCTTATAATTAAAAAAAAGGTCATGAAAGAGTAAATGAGACAGAAAATAATAGGATTTTTATCTTTATAAATCTTGATATCACTATATTTCTAAAGAACCAAATAAAATACAATTTTTAAAAATCTCAAACTTGTATTATTCTTTCTCTCACCACATTAGAAGATTATTTCAAAAACTTCAAATCAGGGCCGGGTGCGGTGGCTCACATCTATAATCCCAGCACTTTGGGAGGCCGAGGCAGGTGGATCAGGAGGTCAAGAGATTGAGACCATCCTGGTCAACATGGTGAAACCCCTTCTCTACTAAAAATACAAAAATTGGCTGGGCATGATGGCACACGCCTGTAATCCCAGCTACTCTGGAGGCTGAGGCAGGAGAATTGCTTGACCCCAGGAGGCAGAGGCTGGGGTGAGCAGAGATCGCACCATTGCACTCCAGCCTGGGTAAAAAGAGCAAAACTCCAGCTCAAAAAAAAACAAAACAAAAAACAAAACAAAACAAAACTTCAAATCAGTTAATGTTGCTTCTCTGCAGGAAGATGTCTACCAGCTTCATAATGTCCCCAATTTGAAGTCTCAACTCAAGACCAGGGTATATGGAACTATTACAGCCTGATTCTCAGCATCATTTTTGGCTCTTCTCACACATTTTGTCATATAATCACATTAAACTTTAAATTCCTCCCTGAATATGCTATATTTTTCATAATTCCATGTCTTTTTGCATGCATGTTGATCACTCTGTCTAGAGTGATCTAACTTTACAGGACAAAACTTCAAGTTTTTATTTTACATCTTTTTTATATTGTCCCACAGTTCTTGCACGTTCTACTCTGTAGTTTTTGAATTTTATTCATTTTGTTGATTTATTTTATTTAGTTCTGAAGAAAAATATGTTGACCTATGTTCGAGTTCACTGATTTCTTGTCTTGTCACATTTACTGATAAGCCCATCAAAAGAATTCTTCATTCCTGTTACTGTGGATTTAATTCTCAGCATTTCCTTTGGATCCTTTCTTAGAATTTTAATTTTCTACTTACATTACCCATCTGTTTTGCAAACTGTCAACTTTTTTGTTAGGGGCTTTAACATATTAACCATAGTCATATTAAGTTCTTTGTATGATAATCTCAACATTTGTGTTACATCTGAGTCTAGATTTGATAATTGTTTTGTCTCATCTGACTTGATTTATCCTGCCTCTTGTTATATAAGTTTTTGTTGAAAGCTATTATGTCAGGTAATAGGAAATATGTTAAGTAGAACTTTGATTTATTTTAATCATGCTAGGTGCTTATCTATATTTAATATTGTTGTAATCATAGGAACTAGAGGCTTCAAATTCCTCAAATATTCTTAGCTTTGTTTGCTCTCTTAGTTATAGTACTTCCCTGTGTACTGCTATCTAAATAGTCTGTATCTTACATCTCTTTTTTTCCCATTATCTAGTGATATTATGCTATGCCCCTGATAGTGTGAAAAAGTGTGGGGATACTATTCTAGATTTTTAATTTTTTTACTGAGTCTTTATCTTGAGATTGTGGCCTTCACAAGCATTTCTGTTCCTCTTCATGTATTATGGATAGATGTTTTTCCACCTGCTGCTTCTGCGTCTCCTGGATGCAACAGTTCTACCTATTTTCTAGAAACCCTGGTCTTGGTTAACTCTCTCTCTCTCTTTTTTCTTTCTTTTTCTTAGGTGGGAAAGGAAGGCTAAGTGAGGAGCCAAGTGAGGAGAAATGCCCCCTGCACTAGCTGAGATAAAGTTCTTTCATAGTTTTATGTTTAGGTAAAGCCCTTTCTGCTGGAAAGTAAGCATTTGTTATGAAGAAACATGCTTTATAAAGGTTATTCTTCCCTTCTCTCTCCCAGGATTACAAAGAGGTCTTTTTCAACTTCCAAACATGAGAACCTGGTGGAATTCTAAGACTATGGGTTCCCAAAACTTTTTGCCTCTGAAGATAGTACACGCAAAGTTTCCAACAATTTATCAAAATTACATTCATGTTTCCTTCCAAATTTTGAGATGGTGATTTTCCCTCTGATGAATCCAAGAAAAGTTATTCATTTTCAATTTGTGATTTTTTTTGTTGTTGTTCTTGTAAAAGTGAGACTGACAACTACTAAGCTTTTTTGATGTTGGAGTTTGATATGGTTTGGCTCTCTGTCTTCACCCAAATCTCATTTTATGTCTCCCATAATTCCCACATGTTGTGGGAGGGACCCAATGGGAGATGATTGAATCATGGGGCAGATCTTTCCCATGTTGTTTTCGTGACAGTGAATGGGTCTTATGAGATCTGAAGATTTTAATAAAAGGAGTTTCTCAGCACAAGGTCTCTGTTTTTGCTTGCTGCCATCCATGTAAGATGTGACTTGCTCCTCCTTGCCTTCCCCTGTGATTGTGAGCCCTCCCCAGCCATGTGGAACTGAAAAACCCAATAAATGTGTTTTTTTTTTTTTTTTTTTTTTTTTTTTGTAAATTGCCCAGTCTTGAGTATGTCTTTATCAGCAGAATGAAAATGAACAAATACAGTAAATTGGTACCAGGATTGAGGTACTGCTGAAAAGATACCTGAAAATGTGGAAGCAACTTTGGAACTGGGTGACAGGCAGACATTGGAACAGTTTTGAGGGCTCAGAAGAAAACAGAAAATGTGAGTAAGTTTGGAACTTCCTAGACAATTGGTGAATGGCTTTGACCAAAAGCCTGATAGCAATAGCGACAATAAGGACAAGGCTGATTTGGTCTCAGATGAAGATTAGAAACTTTTTGGAAACTGGAACAAAGGTGACTCTTGTTATGTTTTAGCAAAAAGACTGGTGGCATTTTGCCACAGCCCTAAAGATTTGTGAAATTTTGACCTTGGGAGAGATGATTTAGGGTATCTGGTGGAATAAATTTCTAAGCAGCAAAGTACTGAAGAGGTGACTTGGGTGTTGTCAAAGACATTCCATTTTAAAAGGAAAATAGAGCATAAAAGTTTGGAAAATTTGCTGCCTGAAAATGTGATCGAAAAGAAAATCCCATTTTCTGAGGAGAAACCCAAGCCAGTTGCAGAAATTTGCATAAGTAACAAGCGACCAAATGTTAATCCCCAAGCCAATAGGGAAAATGTCTTCAAGGCATGTCAGAGGTCTTCATGGCAACTTCTTACAGCAAACGCCTGGAAGTGTAGGAGGAAAAACTGGTTTCATGGGCCGGGCTCAGGGTCCCTGTGTTGTGTGCAGCCTAGAGACTTGGTGTCCTGCGTCCCAACAATACCAACTGTAGCTGTATGAAGTCCACATAGAGTTCAGGATGTGGCTTCAGAGAGTGCAAGCCCCAAGCATTGGAAACTTCCACATGGTGTTGAACCTGCCAGTGCACAGAAGTCAAGAACTGAGGTTTGGGAACCTCCACCTAGATTTTGGAAGAGGTATGGAAATGCCGGGATGCCCAGGAAAAAGTTTGCCATAGGGACAGGGTCCTTGTGGAAAACCTCTGCTAGGCAATGCAGAAGGGAAATGTGGGGTTGGAGCCACTACACAGAGTCCCTACTGGGGCACAGCCTAGTAGAGCTGTGAGAAAATGTCTACTGTCCTCTAGATCCCTCAATGATAGATCCACTGACCAGGCACTGTGTGCCTGGAAAAACCACAGACATTCAAAGCCAGTCTGTGAAGGCAGACGGGAGGGAGGCTATACTCTGCAAAGCCACAGGGGTGGAGCTGCCCAAGACTATGGGAACTGACCCCTTGCATCACTGTGACCTAGATGTGAGACATAGAGTCAAAGGAGATTATTTTAGAGCTTTAATATTTGACTGCCCCACTGGATTTTGGACTTGCATAGGACCTGTAGTCCCTTTGTTTTGGCCAATTTTTCCTATTTGGAACAGCTGTATTTACCCAATGCCTGGACTTCCATTGTATCTGTGAAGTAACTACCTTGCTTTTGATTTTACAGGCTCATAGGTAAAATGGACTTGCCTTCTCGTGGATGAGATTTTGGTCTATGGACTTTTGAGTGAATGCTGAAATTAGTTAAGACTTTGGGGGACTATTGGGAAGTCATGATTGGTTTCAAAATGTGAAGATATGAGATTTGGGAGGGGCCAGTGGTGGAATCATATGATTAGGCCCTGTGTCCCCACCCAAATCTCATTTTGTAGCTCCCATAATTCCCATGTGTATGTGGCAACTGCATCACTATAGCCCCTTTCTAGGACATCCCTGAAGGACAGCAGTGAAGGGAAATTTTCCCAATGGGAAGAACTTCAAGCAGTGTGCCTGATTGTGTACTTTGCATGAAAGGAGAAATGGCTAGATGTGCAATTATATACTGATTCATGGGCTGTAGCCAATGGTTTGGCTGGTTTCTCAGGGACTTGTAAGAAGCATGATTGGAAAATTGGTAACAAATAAATCTGGGAAGAATTATGTGGATGGACCTCTCTGAATGGTCAACAACTGTGAAGATCTTTATATCTCGTGTGAGTTCTTACCAACAGGTGACCTCAGTAGAGAAGGCTTTTAATAATCAAGTGGATAAGATGACTTGTCCTGTGGACACCACTTAGCCTCTTTCCCCAGCTACCTCGTCATCACCCAATGGGTTCATGAACAAAGTGGCCACGGTGGCAGGGATGGAGGTTACGCATGGGCTCAGCAACGTGGACTTCCACTCATCAAGGCTGACCTGGCTATGGCCACTGCTGAGTGCTCCATTTGCCAGCAGCAGAGACCAATACTGAGCCCTTTATATGGCACCATTCCTCAGGGTGATCAGCCAGTTATCTTGTGGCATGTTTATTATATTGGACCCTTTCCACCATGGAAAGGGCAAAGGTTTGTCCTTACTGGAATAGACACTTACTCTGGATATGGGTTTGCCTATCCTGCATGCAATACTTCTGCCAAAACTACCATCTGTGGACTCATGGAATGCCTTATCCACGGTCATGGTATTCGACACAAAATTGCCTTTGACGAGAGCACCCACTTTATGGCTAAAGAAGTACAGCAGTGGGCTCATGCTCATGGAATTCACTGATCTTACCATGTTTCCCATCATCCTGAAGCAGGATCGATAGAACTGTGGAATGGTCTTTTGAAGTCACTATTACAATTCCAACTAGGTGCCAAAACTTTGCAAGGCTGGGGCAAAGTTCTCCAGAAGGCCATGAATGTTCTGAATTAGCATCCTATATATATGATACTATTTCTCCCATAGCCAGGATTCACTGGTCCAGGAATCCAGGGGTGGAAGTGGCAGTGGCACCAGTCACCATCACCCCTAGTGATCCACTAGCAAAATTTTTGCTTCCTTTTCCTGTGAAATTATGTTATGCTGGCCTAGAGGTTTTAGTTCCAGAGGAAGGAACACTGCCACTAGGAGACACAACAATGATTCCGTTAAACTGGAAGTTAAGATTGCCACCTGGACACTTTAGGCTCCTACTACCTTTAAGTCAGCAGGCTAAGAGGGGAGTTACAGTGTTGGCTAGGGTGATTGACCTGGACTATCAAGATGAAATCAGTCTACTATTCCACAATGGAGGTAAGGAAGAATATGCATGGAATACAGGAGATCTATTAGGGCATCCCTTAGTATTACCAGGCCCTGTGATTATGGTCAATGGGAAACTACAACAGCTCAATTCAGGTAGGAATGCAAATGGCCTAGGCCCTTCAGGATTGAAGGTTTGGGTCACTTCACCAGGAAAAAACCATGACTTGCTGAGGTGCTGGCTGAAGGCAAAGGGAATACAGAATGGATAGTAGATAGTAGAAGAAGGCAGTCATCAATACCAGTTACGACCATGTGAACAGTTGCAGAAACGAGGACTGTAGTTGTCATCAGTACTTCTTCCTCCTTTTGTTAAAAGTATGCTTGTGCATGTTTACACATGTCCTAAAAAAAATCTTAGTTATGGTCCTCCAGAGGGATAGAACTAATTGGATAGATAATATAAACAAAGGAGAATTTATTAAGTAGCAAGAACACACTATTACAAGGTCCAACCATAGGCTGTCTCCAAGCTGAGGAGCAGGGAAGCCAGTCTGAGTCCCAAAATACCTTCATTTTATTTTCTTTTTTCTATATCATGTGACAAAGGATTTATTGACTTTATATCAGCATTTAACTACTGTTAACTTTGTGTAATAGCATTTGGGTTGGGAATTGGTGCATTTTTCAGTTGTACAAAGGATAGCTGTATTATAGGTTAGGCATAATTATGACCTTATTATTGTCTTTATTTGATGATTATATATGGTCTCAGGAGATGTGTATGGGTTAAAGTTGATAAGGGGTGGACTTGTGATAGTTAATACTGAGTGTCAACTTGATTGGATCAAAGCATGCAAATTTTTTATCCTGGGTGTGTCTCTGAGGTGCCAAAGGTGATTACCATTTGAGTTAATGGGCTGTGAGGGCAATATTTTTTATCCTGGGTGTGTCTGTGAGGGTGCCAAAGGTGATTAATATTTGAGTCAATGGGCTGTGAAAGGCAGACCCACTCTTAATCTGGGTGGGCACCAACTAAGATTGGTCTGCCAGCACAGACAGGATATAAAGCATGCAGAAAAATGTGAAACGAGGAGATGGGCCTAAGCTCCCAGCCTACATCTTTTTCCCGTGATGGATGCTTCCCTCTCTTGAACACAGACTCCAAGTTCTTCAGCTTTGGGACTCAGACTGGTGGGACTTTGTGTTCTTACTGCTTAATAAACTCCCTTTTATTTTATATATCTATCTAATTAGTTCTGTCCCTCTGGAGACCCATGACTAATACAATTGAAATTGAAAGTCCAAGGTTGCCTTTTAACCTTTCTTACTTTTCTAATAAAAGTCACTATCCACCATGTCTTCTAGACAATTCATACCAACAAATTATCCCTTAACAGAATGTATTACACTTCTCAGTTGTTGATACATGTCTGTTTATATAATCTGGAAATTATCAAAGACTAATCAAATGAAAATCAACAGGGGTTATTTATGCAGAGCTAGCAAGATAATCAGTGCCCCTCACCTGAGTTTGATAGCAATTCAAAATAGGCAGGGGAATATAAAAGCTTTATAGTTTAAAAAACAAACAAAAACAACAAAAAAATGAAAGCTTCGGCGTACTTCTGATTGGAAGTGGTTGGCATAGGAAAGCTGGAGCTAGGTTAACAAGAACACAGGCTCTTCTGTGATTTTCTGAGGAGCATATCTGGCTTTCTCTGATTGGTCCTAGATTGGAACTAAAGGAAGAAATTAGAGAAGTTGGTCCTCATTGACTAAGTACTGACCATTTGGGGCCAATTGCTGCCGTGTTTGTAGTTTGGCTTTCTAGCTGAGTTTCTGCAGAGATTATGGACCAGAGTTCCCTTTTTATACCTGTTCTGGTCACTGTCCATTTTAATATTTAGTCTCTCAGCAAACAGCATCCCTCTCTTAAAGGGCAGTGTTCTTATCTTCTCAGTGACTAGTCTACAGCTAGAACAAGGTACTTACATGCTGGATATATATTTGTTGAAGGCATGAATTAATTCTTAAATTAATAATTTATTTTATTGTCACAATAACTTTGCAAGGTTTTCAAGATTAATACTAATGTGCTAATTTATTTTAGATTAGCAAACTGGGGTTCATGAATTCTAAAACGGAACTATAATAAAATTTTTGGTTTATATAGAAAATGAGTTTGTTTTTGTGTGTTATCTTTAATATTTATCCCAGAAATATCCATATTATAATTATTACATATTTACTATGTGCCAGTCTCAGCAATACACATATCCACTTTTATTATTTAACATTCTCTCATAAAATATTAATGAAGTTTATATACAAATTCATTAATATAGAAATCAAAAGATCTTTTAATTTCGCTAGATGTTATATCCATCTACAATTACAAAGAATATCTGATTATTCAGCTAAACATTTCTAAGGATTAATGCAAAGCAGGATTTCATTTTATTCCTTATCTCAATTTTTTGAGTCAAATTTTAATTGAACTTTTATTGTGGAAAACACTGTATTACTCCTTTTCTAGAGTATGTTTCCCTTTCTGTCACATGCATTATGCCTTTTTCTCCTCAGTTTTTCTCCTTATCTTTCTCTACCTCCTCCCCTAAATCTATCTTTCTCTATTCTTTTATTAGTACAAAGATATGACAAGTTGAGAAAACCTTTACACCACAATAAGCTTAAAAACAACAGTAACAACAATCACAAAAGCAACATGCTAGTTAAGATTTTGTGGGCTTTACTAGTGATTCTGAGTCTCCAAACACAAGTATTAATAGAAACGAAGTATCATATTGAGTACTTTAGATTAGGTATAATTAGTCACCTCAGTGTATACATTAAAAGACACAAAATGCTGAAGGTAGCATATGTAGTATGCAATGATGATAGAGACCAAGTATGAGCCATATTAAGGAAAGAAAAGAGGATGTAAAACTAGTAAATTATATAGTAAGGGGCAGAAGAAAATGTGATTTATTAAATTGTCTTATTAAAAAGACTGATATTAGGAAGTTGGGCCTATTTATTTATCTGCAGCCTAACCATGACTTAAAACACTACAGTCACTTCCTTCATGAACTGAGTTTGTAGATGATGTCCCAGGAGAGAAGAGACTGTAATAGTAGCAGCAAATACAGACCAACAAATCTCATATCGACTGATTTTTTGGATCTGTTAAAATCCACACAGTCAATGGAGCCCCTGTGGCAAACAACGGATAAAAAAATGCAAACATTTTAAGCCAAAGGAAATAAAAACCAGACTTGCAGCTCCATTTCATTCAAAAAGCTTCCCTATAAATTAGAGCAATCTGGTCTCGAGGAAAGTTGTTCTCTGCTCTCAGAGGCTAAACGACATTAGATTTTAACAAATAGGAGAAACTATAAGTCCTGAGGACTGTCTTTGATCAAATATCCAATATCACTTTCATTTATTATAAACAGGTAAATTCTGGTTAATCCTAGATGGACTGAAAGCAGCAGGAAACTTAAATATGCAATTCATGCTGAAAAGACACTTCCTGCAGGCACACACAGAAAGAACAAATGGTATTTATTTTCAGCAGCCTCAATATTGGTTCTGTGGAAGCAGAGGGGGAAATATACATATGGATAAACCATAGATAGAATATCTGAAAATATCTGTTTTCTTTTCAAAAAGGTTGACATTTTAAGGACAACATTTTGAAAAATGTGGAAATTTTATTCCCAGATAGTCACAAAACCCAAGAGTGACTGAGTCTACTACCCCTGACAGAGGAATCTGACAGCCTTTACTCAGTCTGTTCTTTAGGAGTGAGCAGTGGGGATGGTGGGGCATTGGTAATCTTAGCGTAGACCCTCTGGGCTGTAAAGAAAAACTTGAGTTCATACATCAAAGGGCAGAAATAAAGTATATATGGCAGATATAATGTCAAATAAAAACTGAAATTTTATATCGTAGCAACAATAACATACACTATTTAAAAAGTATCATCAGTAGGTGCCAGGTATAATACTGAGCACTTCAGGTTAGGTATCATGACTCTCCTCAGTTTATAGATGAAGAGGCACCATTTGCTGAAGATTTTACACACAGTATGTAATGATTAGAGAGACCAAGTATGCACATGAAGCAGAGAAGATGTTCTGATCTGTGAAATTATGTAATAAAGGGCAGAAGAAAATGTGATAAATCTGCAGCAATTCTGGAAACAGAATATAGGAACTTAGAAGACTATGGACATCTAGACAGAGAAAGATAGAAAAGGAAAAAATTTGTTAAATAACATATTTCATTTTTCATTGACTTAATTTCCATATATTATCCATTAAGGAATACACACACACACACACACACACACACACACACACACACACACACACAGCCGTTCCTCATTATCCATGGGGAAATAGTTTCAGGATCCTCCACGGATACTCAAATCCATGAATGCTCAAGTTCTTTATTTAAAATTATGTGATATTTGAATGTAACCTATATACACTCTCCCATATACTTTAAATTATCTCTATCCTACTTATAATACTTAATACAATGTGAAAGATTGTACAGAAATAGTTGTTTTACTGCATTTTTAGGGAAAAAGGACAAGAAAAAAAATCTGCACATGTTCTGTACAAATGCAACTATGCATTTTTTCAAGTATTGTTGATTCACACTTGATTTCATCCATAGATGGAGTACCAACAAATGCAGAGGGCTGACTGAATATACATTAATGCTGATAAAGATAAATCAGAGTCACGGATAAAACACTCTATACCATTTGTATGAATAGACTGTACACTTCTTCAGAGTGTCAAAATAGTTGCTGTGGCATGTGAGAGTCAGCACACCTGTCCTACTCAAGTTCATGGGCAACAACAAGCAAAATTTGGGCTAATTCTTTCTCATAGTAGAATGGTCCCAAGATCTGCAGTCATTCCAAGCTTCTTTTTATTTGGTGTGATGGGCTTCCAAGTCCTTGTTTATAGTTTAAGGATATGTGAATCCATAAAGATTGAAAAAAATGTAAATTTTCATACAATATTTTCTAAAGAACATTAGAAGGTGGTGTTTTTGGATTTTTGTTCCAGATCTATTTTAGATGCTTATTAGCTGTTTGAATTTGAACAAGATATGTGATGTACTGGAATTTCATTTTCTGTACTAGTGTACAGAAGATGAGGATGCTTCCTAGAACATGGGGATGCTGTTAGAATTAAATGATTTGAGTCAAATTAAAAACACCTGTACACTTTAAAGAATAGGTAAATAGTGAAAATCTTTACTGATGTTAAAAACTACACAAAGCCAGTATTTTAAGAAAAAATATCAAATAAACAGAAAAGACGCAAGATAAAACATATAAAATATTGTTATGTAGCCAAAGATTCTATACATAAAATATCCCAGTAATCTGCTTTCTCTGAACTGAAATTCAGTTGGTCACATGTGGATTTTCAAAGATCTTACAGGCATAAAGTCCTCTTGAGCATGTGCCTCAGCATAATTTAAAAAAATCCTTCTGGAGAAGAAAGCTGAATAAATAGAGAAAGTGGAAAATTATAAAGAGAAGAGAATAAAATAAGAAATGGGTAAAAATAAAGGTAGATATTGACTCAACATTTATTTTAAAAAGGCAAAAATGAGGGATGCAGAAGGTCTATCCAAAATCTCCTTGTGACTGCTTATTGCTTTAATATGAGAGAAATAATCCATTAAAGTTTATAAATATTAGAATAAGCAGTAAGCAATAGAATAAATTTGAAATATTAGACAGGTAGCTGATTCTTAGTGCTCAAGGTCTAGCTTTCTATTCTGTCACTGGTGAATAGTGGAGAAGAATGTGTTCTTTCCATTACAAAGAAGCAAACATCCTTTTCAACCTTATCATTTTTTAAGCTACATCTTGTGCTCAATTATTACTTATGACTTTTAAAAGTGTTAGCTGGAAGTGAAAAAACTTTTTTCTCTGGCAGCTTTAGTCATCCAGAAAAAATTAAAATGTTCACTTAGTCTTAGAGACAAAGTCCATGTTGATATTAAATTAGGATTTTTAAATTGAGTGAAAAATTTTTGGCTAAAACTTGAGCAGTGAAATTATGTTGACCTTCATTGGGAAGAAATATTGAGTCCAAACTCCCGAAATGTTAACTTTTGAACCAAATTAGTGTTCAGAATGATTATAATAATTTGATGTTTCTGCTAATAGTTTTTGTATAACAGCAGCATATTTGACCTTTTAAAAATGTCAGAAATAATATTTAATATTAATATGCTCTTCAGCCACTTTAAACACTCAGGTAATATTTAATATTAAAAATAATAATCTTGATATTTGTACTCAAAATGTCATCATATATTGCTGAAGGATGATTCAATGTCTCTCTAAAATTGATGAATTCAAATATTTCTCCCACAAAGTGGTTTAGGAATTGGAATGGATAAAAGTAATTTATTTTTGTAGAAATCAAGTAGACTGTAGTCAACATAAAGTGAAGTGGAATGAAGCCCACTTATATTAAGGCAGTGTTTATTGTGGGGCTAACAGTAGTTTTGAATATGAATGGTTGGAAAGAAAAAAATCTATCCTACTGTTGACATCAGAGCTCCTAAGTAAAAATTTCAGGGAATGGTTGTAACAATGAAGCTTAGGACAATATTAACTGTCTTAGTCCATTTTCTGTGGCCTTAGCAGAATACCACAGATGAGGTAGTTTATAAACAATAGAAGTTTATTTTGGCTTAGGGTTAAGGAGGTAGAGAGGGTCAGCAATATTGGGCAGCTACTTGTAGTCTTCTTCAGCTGAGAGCCTTGTGCTGAGTCATAACATGGAAGAGAAATGGAAGGGAAATAACTCATGCAACAGGATCAAAACAAAGCAACAGCCTGGCTTTATAATACTCTGCTTTCTAGGTCACAAATCCAGTCCCATGAGAGTAAGAACCCGAACCTCTGCAGAATTTACCCAGTCCTGTGAGAGTGACATTATTCCCTCTTAACAACCTAATCACCTCCCTACACCACCACACAACGGAATGAATTTGCATCACATGAATTCTGGAGGCACACTCAAACCAGGACACTAGTTAAGATAAAATTTCAAGTAATTTTTGTCTTTATATAAAAAAAATTATTGAATTCTCATTTCACTAACAATTACCATAAAGTGCAGTTGTACATCTATAGCTAGAATCAGTTGGATAATTTTTTACAATATGGTTCATTTGAGCACCTATCTTTATCTTGTTTTAATACTACTTTAAATGGCAAGCAATTTACTTGAACATTTTTTAAGTGATTCGTGCAAAATAAATACAAATATTTCTCTCATATATCTGACATATAAACATACATTTTTTTAAAGAAAACAGCCTATGCTGTATTCTGCCTACTACTATAACTTTTATATCAGGAAGTATCTATGTGGTGTTTGTATACCTGTTTTGAGGCCTTGTAGGGTAATAGTATTAACTACTCTCTCGACTGTGAAGATTAAATGAAGACATTCATGATCAACGCTTTATATATGGCTTGGTCAATAATAGGTGCTCCATAAAGAGGAAGCAAAAAATTTTTTGAGACACAGTGTTGACTACTTAAAAGAGTTTAAGCATGGAGTGACAGACCGCTGGTATTTGCAGCCATCTTTAAAAATTATTGATGGTATGATTTAAGTAGCAAAGTAAGATTGTATTTTATAAAAAATAATGTTTTCAGTTATAATATGAACAACTGTGCTGAACAAGGTTTTGTGATCATTAGTGTTGTTCACTATTATTTTGGGTTCTCCTTCCTCTGGGAATACTATAGTGCTGCACTTTTCTATCCATGAAATATGAGTGAAATGATGCCAGCCACTTCTAGAAGAAGACATTAAGAACTAAGGCACAAGTGAATACTTTATTGATTGAAATGCTTCTTACTTTTGGAGATTTTATGAGTGTGAATTTCTGAGTTAAAAATGCATGTAAGAAGTTAATTTCTTTTTCTTTTTCTTTTTTTTTCTATTTGAGATGAAATTTCACTCTTGTTGCTAGGGCTGGAGTGCAATGGTGTGATCTCACCTCACTGCAACCTCCACCTTTTGGGTTCAAGCGATTCTCCTGCCTCAGCCTCCTGAGTAGCTGGGACTACAGGAATGCACCACCATGCCTGGCTAATTTTGTATTTTTAGTAGTGATGGGGTTTCTCCATGTTGGTCAGGCTGGTCTCGAACTCCTGACCATGTGATCTGCCTGTCTTGGTCTCCCAAAGTGCTGGAATTACAGGAGTGAGCCACCATGCCCAGCAGGAAGTTAATTTCTATTAGCATGCTGGTGCAAACATTTGTGGGGTTCTCATAAGACCTGGGTGGTAGGCAGCAAGAAAACTGATATTGAAGATAAGAAAAATGACAAACATTGCTGTGAGTGGAAACTATTCTATGATGTAGTTGCAGAAACTCCTGGTTGTGATGATTACCCTCAGAAACAAATTTGGTGTTCCACAGGATGAATTCAAACACAAATGTTTAAAACTGGAGAGTGTTTCTGTTAGCTGCAGTTGGCAAGGAATTCAAGTAAATGGTAGTTGCTAAAAGTAATTAGCTAATTACCAAACAGGAATAAAAAAGAATAGAGAGATTCCATGAATCCAGAGATCTTTAGCATTAAAAAAGGCAGCAGATTCTTAATCGTGAAAGATAAATAATTAAAGTATTAGAATTAGAAAAAATAATTTAAATTTAGCTTTCAGGTTAATAGCTAAATTAAGAGTATTAGATAAACCTACTTGTAGGAAGCAGAATCAGGATCATTTTTTTAAATTGTCAGCACATCTGGATTTTTAGAATGTCTACTTTCCCTTGCCTATTATGCATTAACCATTGTTTTTCTTTCTTTTATGAATCACAAAGGGTTGGAATATTATATTAATCATTATATATTCTATTCTGTTCTGCCATTGTAATTTGTATGCTGGGAGAGGCAGGTAAACATGGAAAAAAACAAACGTTTTAGTTTATTGGTTTCTATGTTCCCTAGAAATCTTGAAATTTCAACTTGATCCTGTGAATTAGTAGGGATTTGGATTATTTCTCCTATGTTTGTTAAGAATTAATTTTATTGTATAAAGAAATGAGACCCAAATAATTGTTGAAAAATAAGATACACATTAGAAAATTGCACTTTTTCACAGAGTAGTTGGTGACCTGGGCCAAAAAAGTATGAGCAGAAGTGGTATAAATTATTGCCAGGCAGAAGCTGATTGTGCATGGTTTTTTATGGTCCTACCTTTCTTCTTCAGAGTGGTGATAGGCTAAGTGTTGAAGCCTTCGTGCTTTGGTGTTCTGAAGTGAGGTTTACAGAGACGAGGATGAACCACAAATACAACATGGACAGAATTTATACATGAGAAATAAACTCTTATTTATTTATTTTAGTGAAATATCAGGTTATATTTTACAATGACATAAGCTATCTAATTCTGTCTCAAAGTGGGATAAGAAAGGAGACAAAACAAAAACAAAACATATTTATGAGAATGTTAAAATAAATAAGCTGGAGCTAGGGTAGCCAACTAGAATGATGGCTACATAAAAAGCAGCAGAGTTATCTAAAATGCAAAAATCCAATAAAATGATGTAATCTTTTGGAGATAGGAGAACAGAGCATGGAGTCAAATGCAATATTTGAATTTACTGCTCAGTATAGTTGCATTTTAAAACTATCTCTAGAAAAAAAACATAGAAAACATTTGAGGCATAGAAGGTGAGTGGAGGTTTGTGTATTTGTAATTTAGCTATTCAAGTAGAGAAGTATTTAGAAGACAGTTGGATATATTTAAACATCAAGAGGGACAACTGTGTTAATAATACATATCTGAGAGTCAATTTTTTTAATCATGGTGGTTAAGATGCAACCATTTATCCAAGAAAACTGTGTAGAAGGAGATAAGAAGCAGATAGCCAGGAGGGAAAAAGAAGCATTTATAAGGAAGCCGAAGAGCAAGCTTAGTGGTAGGAAAAAAAGCATAATAATCTGGGCCACAGAAACAAACAATAAAAATATTTCATAAAAGCAGGTTAAGTTCACAGTCAGATGCTCCTGCAGGTTAAACAATGTAAGATGAGGCAGGCTTTGTGGTTTGCCACCTGGAGATCATAAATACCCTTAATGGGAGCTCTTTTAATAGAGTGTTGATGTTAACTGTGTTTAAAGAGTAAGAGGAAATAGAAGAAAGTAGAAACAGTAAATGGTGGGCAACTCTTTCAAACAGATAAGTTATTACAATAAGCCAGGTATATAGCATTTTAGGTGGATTGAGTTAAGGGTCAGGAGTAAGATTTTGTAATAACTTCATTTTTATCTTCTATAAGAACAGAGCTATAAACATGTTTAAATAATAGGATGTAATGACCAGAAGTAAGGGATTGAAGATAGCACAAATAGGTATGAAGGGTTTCTAGAAAGAAGGATCTGGAGCCCTGGTAAAATTATTTATTTTACATAATACCAAGACTATATCTTTCCTCTAAAAAGAAGTGGAGGACAAAAGATGAATGCCTAAATTTTTTATGTTTCTTGGGAAGGTGAACATAATTTGAAAGATGATTTTCAGTTTCTACTTTCTATTTGAAGTAAAAAGCAAGTACGTTGGTTCAGATTGAGTCAATAATGGCCAAGTGGCATGTTTTGGTAAAAGTATAATTGGTTTAAAATAGTGAGTAGGAAATCTAGAAAAATATCTAGGCCATCGTGAGGGATTATTTAAGGTAGAAACAATTTGAGATTTTTCCCTAGCAGTTCTAGTACTCCTGAGTACTAATGCAAATGATACAGTAAATTTTTACTACAGTTGTGACTATACTAGACCGATAAGACATGAGGCCACCAGGAGAAGGGATTCAATTATGTTGGACATTGAGCTTCAGAAGTGATAAATTAAGGGATCTAAACATGTTATAAAAGAAAGCAGTGAGTAACAGAAAGTACAAAAGTGCAGTTATTGAATAACTACGTCTAATTACAGTTAAAACCATGCTTATGAGGGAAATATTTAAATATACAGGAGGCTGTAGTACAGAAGGTTATTTTTGTTTGAAACTTTTAGAGATATATCAGTACTGTTATGTTTGTGTGCAGATTCAGAATGCGTAATTTAGAATTGCATCTGAGGTACGATCAGACAAGATCAGACACAGAAATTTAGGTAACTTGCTGAAGATGTTTGTGAATTGCCAGTCAAGTAATTGGATTTGGAGTTGGGCCATCTGTTTTTTAATCACTATCTTAAACTTTCTATCCACAAGTTTATTCATGGTTAAACTGTCACTAAAAGATATTTATGAAAATCTGGCAAGGCATTCAGAGAAAGAAAGAATTGAAGTTAGCAAATATAAAGAATCTTAGGAAATAAACTAGAAATTTATATATATATATATATATATGCATTATATATATATATATTTTATTGTACTTCAGGTTCTGGGGTACATGTGCAGAACATGTAGGATTGTTGCATAGGTACATACATGGCAATTTGGTTTGCTACCTCCATCACCCCGTCACCTATATTTGGCATTTCTCCCCATGTTATCCCTTCCCAATCTCCCTACCCCCCGCTGTCCCTCCCCTAATCCCCCCCAACAGAACCCAGTGTGTGATGCTCCCCTCCCTGTGTCCGTGTGTTCTCATTGTTCATCACCCGCCTATGAGTGAGAACATGTGGTGTTTAATTTTCTGTTCTTGTGTCAGTTTGCTGAAAATTATGGTTTCCAGATTCATCCATGTCCCTACAAAGAACATGAACTCATCATTTTTTATGGCTGCATAGTATTCCATGGTGTATATGTGCCACATTTTCCTTGTCCAGTCTATCATTGATGGGCATTTGGATTGGTTCCAGGTCTTTGCTATTGTAAACAATGCCACAATGAACATATGTGTGCATGTGTCTTTATAACAGAATGATTTATAATCCCTTGGATATATACCCAGTAATGGAATTGCTGGATCAAATGAAATTTTTATTTCTAGGTCCTTGAGGAATGGCCACACTGTCTTCCACAATGGTAGAACTAATTTACACTCCCATCAACAGTGTAAAAGTGTTCCTATTTCTCCACATGCTCTCCAGCATCTGTTGTCTCCAGATTTCTTAATGACCACCATTCTAACTGTCTTGAGATGGTATCTCAATGTGGTTCTGATTTGCATTTCTCTAATGATCAGTGATGATGAGCATTTTTTCATATGTTTGTTGGCCTCATATATGTCTTCTTTTGAAAAGTGTCTGTTCAGCTGGGCGCAGTCGCTCACGCCTGCAACCCCAGCACTTTGGGAGGCTGAGGAGGGTGGATCAAGAGGTCAAAAGATTGAGACCATCTTGGTGAAACCCTGTCTCTATGAAAAAGACAAAGATTAGCCAGGGGTGGTGGCATGTGCCTGTGGTCCCAGCTACACAAGAAGCTGAGGCAGAAGAATTGTTTGAACCCAGGAGGCAGAGGTTGCAGTGAGCCAAGATTGTGCCACTGCACTCCAGCCTTGCAACACAGCAAGACTCCTTCTCAAAAAAAAAAAAAAAAAAAGAAAGAAAGAAAGAAAGAAAGAAAGAAAGAAAGAAAAGTGTCTATTCATGTCCTTCACTCACTTTTGAATGAGTTTGTTTTTTTTTTTCTTGTAAATCTATTTTAGTTCTTTGTAGAATCTTTGTCAGATGGGTAGATTGAAAATTTCTTTTCCCATTCTGTTGGTTGCCATTCACTCTAATGATTGTTTCTTTTGCTATACAGAAGTTCTTGAGTTTAATTAGATCCCGTTCATCTATTTTGGCTGTTGTTGCCAATGCTTTTAGTGTTTTAGTCATGAAGTCATTGCCTATGCCTATGTCCTGAATGGTTTTGCCTAGGTTTTCTTCTAGGGTTTTTATGGTGTTAGTTCTTATGTTTAAGTCTTTAACATTCAAAGGATGATTCTATACCCATAAGGAAAACAGCAGTAACAGAGTATTTATTCTGGGAATTATATATAATTAAAGCAATTTCAGAGACCATCTTTCAGCATACTTTTTTTTTTTTTGAGATGGAGTCTCTCTCAGTAGCCCAGGCTGGAGTGCAATGGTGTGTTCTCAGCTCACTGCAACCTCTGCCTCCTGGGATCAAGTGATTATCCCGCCTCAGCCTCCTGAGTAGCTGGGATTACAGGCAGAGGCTCCACCTCTGGTGCTCTGGTCCAGATACAGCACTTCCCCCAAAGCCTCAGCAATACACAGAACAGGGGAACTTTGCCAGTCAAGGGCCGGGAATTCCAAGTGCGGAGTTGAATAAGAGTCTGCAGACTGAGCTATCACCTCTCCCCCCCTCCGCCCGCCAGGAGAGAGAGGGAGCTGTAAGTGGGAGCAGCTGGGTGGCCCCTACCCCACAACCAGAAAGAGAGAAAGCTGAAAGGGGAGACTGCAGGGTGCAGCTGGGCGGGTCCCTACCCTCCCTCACAAACCCCAGAGGGCTGAAGCTCTGACTGTAGTGGGTGGCATAGCCAGTGCCACAGTCTGAGATGAACATTGAATGATCCAGCCCAGTGGAGGAAGGGCACAACCCACCACTAGAGAGGTGGGACTGGGCTACATGTTTTAACAAAAAACACAGGAAGCCTACATAACAACGGGACAGCGTTCTTGACAACCCAGCAGCGCCTACAGATCAGCAGAAGAGGCAGGCCTAATCTCCCAGCATAAACAAAAAAGACACAGGAAGCTTCCCTAGTAACTTGAAGTAGTCCCTAGAAACCCAGTAGCGTCCCACAGGCATACAAGTGACCTCATCAAGTAGCTCTCTGACACCACAGACAGGTAAATCCACAAAGATGGGAAAAAAACAGCAAAAAAGGATGAGACTATCAAAGACCAGAACACTTTTTCTCCTTCAAGGGATCACAACTCCTCAACAACACAGGATCACAACTTGACCGAGAAGGAGTGCAAACAATTGATGGAAACAGGATTCAGAAGGTGGATAATAACAAACTTTTCAGAGCTAAAGGAACACGTTCTAACTCAATGCAAAGAAACCAAAAACCTTGAAAAAAGGTTAGATGAAATGCTAACTAGAATAACCAGCTTAGAGAAGAACATAAATGACTTGATGGAGTTGAAAAACACAGCACGAGAACTACATGAAGCAAACACAAGTTTTAATAGCTGAATTGATCAAGCAGAAGAAAGGATATCAGAGATTGAAAATCAACTCAATGAAATAAAAAGAAAAGGCAATACAAGAGAAAAAAGAGTGAAAAGGAATGAGCAAAGCTTCCAAGAAATATGGGATTATGTGAAAAAACCTAATCTACACTTGATCGGTGTACCTGAATATGATGGATAGAATGAATCCAAGCTGGAAAACACTCTCCAGAATATTATCCAGAGAACTTCCCAAGCCTAGCAAGGCAGTCCAAATTTCAAATTCAAGAAATGCAGAGAACTCCACAAAGATATTCCTCAAGAAGAGCAACCCCAAGGCACATAATTTTCAGATTCACCAGGGTTGATATGAAGGAAAAAATGCTAAGGGCAGCCAGAGAGAAAGGTCAGGTCACCCACAGAGCAAAGCCAATCAGACTCACAGCAGATCTCTTGGCAAAAACCCTACAAGGCAGAAGAGAATGGGTGCCAATATTCAACATCCTTAAAGAAAAGAAATTTCAGCCCAGAATCTCATATCCAGCCAAATTAAGCTTCATAAGTGAAGGAGAAATAAAATCCTTTATGGACAAGCAATTGCTGAGATATTTTGTCACCACCAGACCTGCCCTAGAAGAGCTCCTGAAAGAAACACTAAGCATGGAAAGGAACAAGTACCAGTCACTGCAAAAGCAAACCAGTTGGCAAAGGCCAAGAATGCAATGAAGAAAATGAGTCAACTAATGAGAAAGAAAACCAGCCAGTAACAAAATGGCAGGATCAAATTCACATGTAACAATATTAACATTGAATGTAAATGGCCTAAATGCCCCAATCAAAAGACACAGACTGGCAAACTGGATAAAAAGTCAGAACCCATCGGTGTGCTGCGTTCAAGAAACCCATCTCACATACAAAGACACACATAGACTCAAAATAAAGGTATGGAAGAAGATTTACCAAGCAAATGGAGAACAAAAAAAAAAAAGCAGGGATTGCAATCCTAGTCTCTGATAAAGTGGACTTCAAACCAATAAAGATCAAAAGAGATGAAGAAGGATATTACATAATGGTAAAAGGATCAATCCAACAGGAAGCGCTAACTATCCTAAATATATACGCCCCCAACACAGGAGCACCCAGGTACATAAGGCAAGTTCTTAACGACCTAAAACAAGATTTAGACTCCCACACAATAATAGTGGGAGACTTCAATACTCCACTGTCAATATTAGACAGATCAACGAGACAGAAAATTAACAAGGATATCCAGGACTTAAATGCAGAGCTGGATCAAGCAGATCTAATAGACAGAGATAGAACGCTCCACCCCAAATCCACAGAATATACATTTTTCTCAGCACCACATTGCACTTATTCTAAAATTGACCACATCATTGGAAGCAAATCACTCCTCAGCAAATGCAAAAGAACAGTAATCATAACAAACAGTCTATCAGACCACAGTGCAATCAGACTAGAATTCAGGATCAAGAAACACACTCAAACCCGCACAACCACTTGGAAACTGAACAACATGCTTCTGAATGTTGACGGGATAAACAAGGATATGAAGGCAGAAATAAAGATGTTTTTCAAGACCAACCAGAATGAAGACGCAACTTACCAGAATCTCTGGGACACCTTTAAAGCAGTATCAAGACGGAAATTTATAGCAATAAATGCCCACCAGAGAAGAGAGGAAAGATCTAAAATCGACACCCTATCATCAAAATTCAAAGAACTAGAGGAGCAAGATCAAAAAACTCAAAAGCTAGCAGAAGACAAGAGGTAACTAAGATCAGAGCAGAACTGAAGGAGATAGAGACACAAAATCCCTTCAAAAAATCAATAAATCCAAGAGCTGTTTTTTTGAAAAGATCAAGAAAATAGAAAGACCGCTAGACAGATTAATAAAAAAGAAAAGGGAGAGGAATCAAATAGATGCAATAAAAAACAATAAAGGGGATATCACCACTGATCCCACAGAAATACAAATTACCATCAGAGATTACTACAAACAGCTTTACTCACATAAACCCGTAAACCAGGAAGAAATGGATAAATTCCTAGACACTTGTACTCTACCAAAACTAAACCAGGAGGAAGCTGAAACTCTGAATAGACCAATAACAAGGGCTGAAGTAGAGGCAGCAATCAATAGCCTACCAACCAAAAAAAGTCCAGGTCCAGACGAGTTCACAGCTGAATTCTACCAGACGTACAAAGAGGAGCTGGTACCATTCCTTCTGAAACTGTGTCAAACAATACAAAAGGAGGGAATCTTCCCTAACTCATTTTATTAGACCAATATCATCCTGATACCAAAACCAGGCAGAGACTCAACTAAAAAAGAAAACTTCAGGCCAATATCCATGATGAACATCGATGCAAAAATCTTCAATAAAATACTGGCAAACAGATTGCAACAGCACATCAAGAAGGTTATCCATCATGACCAACTAGGCTTCATCCCGGGGATGCAAGGCTGGTTCAACATATGCAAATCCATAAATGTAATCTATCACATAATTGGAACCAAAGACAAAAACCAATAGATGCAGAGAAAGGCCTTCAATAAAATTCAACAGCCCTTCATGCTAAAAACTCTGAATAAACTAGGTATTGATGGAACGTATCATAAAATGATAAAAGCTATATGTGAAAAACCTACAGCCAATATCATACTGAATGGGCAAAGCTGGAAGAATTCCCTATGAAATCAGTCACTAGACAAGGATGCCCTCTGTCACCACTTCTATTCCATGTAGTATTGGAAGTTCTAGCCAGAGCAATCAGGCAAGAAAAATAAATAAAGATATTCGATTAGGAAAGGAGGAAGTCAAACTGTCTCTATTTGCAGATGACATGATTGTATATCTAGAAGACCCCATCATCTCAGCCCAAAATCCTCTCAAACTGATAAGCAACTGCAGCAAAGTCTCAGGATACAAAATCAATGTGCAAAAATCACAGAAATCCCTATATACCAATAACAGACAAACAGAGAGCTAAATCAAGAGCGAACTCCCATTCACAATTGCTACAAAGAGAATAAAATACCTAGGAATACAACTAACAAATGTTGTAAAGGACCTCTTCAAGGAGAACTACAAACCACTGCTCAAGGAAATAAGAGAGGACACAAACAGATGGAGAAACATTCCATGCTCATGGTTAGGAAGAATCAATATTGTGAAAATGGCCATATTGCCCAAAGTAATCTATAGATTCAATGCTATCCCCATCAAGCTACCAATGACCTTCTTCACAGAACTGGAAAAAACCACTTTAAACTTCATACGGAATCACAAAAGACCCCGCATAGCCAAGAAAATCCTAAGCAAAAAAAAAAACAAAGCCGGAAGCATCACACT